>VZRX01013125.1:0-27500 GCA_013398075.1 Notiomystis cincta | reverse complement strand
AATTTATGCGTTATTCTGATGCCATTTCTTTGTTTTTTCCCTTGAAAAAACCCCAAACAAACCAATAGAAAAGTGCCCAAACATTTCTGGTCTTCCAGTAATGCATTAAAATGTGTCTCATCTCCTCTGTACACAGTGAAATGCTTGCTGAATGCAAAGCAAGGGAGGGCGAATTTCTGCAGGTTCTGTATGTCTGATCTCTCAAAACCTTCAAAATTTATCCTTGATCTCAGCAAACACAGCAGAGCACAATGTTATTTATGCATTCATTTATCTTTTCATCAAGGGCGGCTTATGTGGTCTTTACTGACTTTGGTTTCTCATCATCATCACAGATCAGCATCTGCATTGTGTGCACTTGTAACAGGGATAATGGATCTCACTTACAATACCTACAAACTCAGCTGAGAGCCGTGCAAAGCAAATGGCCATAAATGCACTCATCCTGGCCCAAGTCCTGATGAATAAAAATGAAGATCTTGTCAAATAATAAAGTGACAGGTTAATTTAGAGCAGGGAATAGTGTGAACGGGGAGAGCTCTGCTTTTCCAATCTGTATGAACGGTGCCACCTATCTGCAGATTAGCAGAAAGCCTCATATAGACTAATTCAGAAATCGGGATAAACACATGTGATGTTGCTTAGTTTTGTAAATATCAGAGGAATGGAATTGATGATAAAGGAAAATGTGAGATTAGACACACACAGTTGCTTTCGAACCTAAAAAACAAGATTTCCAACAAAGAACTGCTGTATCAAACAGTAATAAAGAGCCTCAAGCAGTTGTCTGTGCTCATGCCAGTTTTCATGCTTTAATTCTGCTGCCCTGTGGTTCTCAGCTTTGACATTGAGATCTGCACGGCCACCAGAGATAATTATTTCAACCTTCAGGCCATCAGGCGCTCATTTTTGATCATGGATATGTAAGATTTTTTTTTTCTTTTTTTTTTCTTTTTGCTTCCCAGGCTTGCCAAGTGGATATCAATAGAAGGGTAAAATAAGCAAAAATGGTAAGCGTTCTAAGAGAAATTAAGATGCTGGGCTGCATGCTAGCTTTTCTACTAGTTTTTCAGGCCTTACTATTGTTTAACATTATTCAGGACACTCTGTAAATACTGACAGAAATATCTGAAATTACTTGAATCTTCCTTGAAATATCTGAAATTACTTGAATCTTAAGGCATTGTTAGAAATTAAAAAAATTAGCTTTGACTTTATAATACTGCTGTATTAAACAGTAGTGCTGTTCCAATACTCTCTAATACTCTAACATTATCTGCACACCATGAATCCATACATTTGACACACTTCTTAAAGTAACTCATAGAAATTACAATAATTTTTCTCACATGCACCTAACACAAGTTGAATTAAATACATTATTTGTTTCGTAACTACTCTATGGTAATTTTTGAAGAATACTAATTTCAAGAGTTGCACTATTAAAACTGAATCTGCATTGCAGCCTGTAAAATGTATCAATTATATATCAAATCTGTATGACTGGAATTTGGGAATTGGTGTACACCAGATGTTAAACATATCCACAATGTACAAAACTGTCATGGTATTTAAACAAGACACAAACCCAATTTTATTTGCCACTAACATTCTCTGCATAACATTTTAACACCTGTCATTTATTTCAGACCAATGTTATTTTCCACTTGCAGATTAAAATATCTGCGTATTTCTACAATAACCAGCATCAGATACAATGATAAAATCTTATTTTAGAAACACTGTTTAATTACACTATTTCTACAATAACCAGCATCAGATACAATGATAAAATCTTATTTTAGAAACACTGTTTAATTGTACTATTTATCATTTAAGTCACTTATGTGGTGCTACACTCATTTTACAGGTGTATGAATCAAAACTTGTGCACCTAAGTGATCAAACACAACAAAACAGTAGACTGATCTGAAATGTATGTCAGGCTGCATTATTCGTCTCATCTGCAATATTTAAAGTAAAGAAAACCACAAGCAATAATACGCTAAATCTATCAAACACTTCTCTGTAACAGATTTACAGCTAGGAATGTCTCTCCTGAGTTTTACAGTACTTCAAAATAAGTTTGGAACTAAAAAGCTGAATGCACATATATTATAACAAACGATATTTTGCTGTATGGGAAACTGATAAACCAGAGTGGCTGGGTTTGCACCAGAGTGAAAAAAAAAGCACTGGAAATGTTCCTTCTAAAACCACAGTGGGGTATTTTTGCCATAAGTATATTGCACTTGGTCTTGCAATTAGGTCTGCACAGACAGGCCACAGTTTAAAGAGACACCGAAGCACTTTTGAAGATGCAATTTTGCATACAAATACTTGATTGCATGATACTTTTTTCCTTTCTTTTATATTTTTCTAAGAAAGCAAACAAAATATAGCAACTGTACAAAAGAGAAATATGAAACAGGCTCCTTGGACAAAGGTGCAAACAAAATACATTTTCTGTGTTAACTGTACTCTATTAATAGAAAGATTTGGAAAGACAAAATACATTTGGCACATTTTTCCTTAATGTATTTTAAATTCAATTTTTGAAAGTAAATTTTCTCATATTATTTTAAGAAATATATTTAAGAAAATGAGCTCACTTTTGGGGATACTACATTTGATAGTTTCTGCAACCGCTCTAGTGTGCATACATTTTCCTTTATTAAACAGCAGGCGTCAAAATTAATGCCACTCCGGGGCAAAGTAAACTTTCATATTTTCGGTTTTGTAAAATACTTATTTCATAAAAGTATGAACTCCCCATATCTGAGCACAAGCCACTTTTCAACTCCAAAAGCCTGTTATGCCTTTTGCACTCCTTGGATTTCATACTGCTTTAGAAATGTCACTGAGAAAGGGAATGTTCTTTGATAAATGGATATTTTTAAGAGTCTGGAGTACTAGTGAACATCAAAGCAGTTCACTCCAGGTTGGGAATGGGCATTTATATGCATTACCTACAAAACTCACAAAGAACTAGCAATGATGTCTAGTAATGGAAGAAATAGGAAAGGTTGAGATCCCCAAATGCCTTCAGTGCAACAGGAAAACTAAGCCCTAGCTAGCATTATGTAATAAAACAAAAAATTAAAAGAAAAATTATTTCCCACCATTTTGTGTCCTTTCTATTACCGGCAGTACTGAAAGGCAGGTCTTTATATTAGCAGCTGTGACTATGACAAGGTAGCTGCACACTGCAGCTTTTCAGAGGACAAGGCAAATTATTTTGGGTGTAGCTGCAACGCTGCCCATCCCAACAGCTTTCCCAGATCTGCTTTTCTTTGCCGTTCTCCTCTTTATCACAGCCTGCACAGTCCTACGTTCTCTGCTAGTCCAATATGGCATAACCAGCAGTTGCTGCTTTTCACTCCTCTCCAAGCGGGCACTATCCTGAGAAGCACGGATAGTGCTAAAGACGGTTTCCACGTCCTCAGCGCTGGCTCTCGGGAATGATGAGCAGTCAGCATGTAAAATTCTTCACAGACCTTTGCAAGCAGTGTGTTTAAGTAGAGCTGCGAGTACGATGGGAACAGAGAAACTTTTGAATGTTCTGCCCACCAGAAGACAGCTGGCACACGATTATCATTCCTCCTATTCTACAGATGGAAAAGATGAAGCTTTAGAGAATTACCTTTACAAGAATTGTATGACAGAGGTCTGAACACAACCCAGATCTCCCAATCCTATTCTTTAAGTAACTACTTGGAGAATATGAACAAGACAAGTAGGAAGGTGTAAATGGATTTCAATGTTAATAAATCCAAAAGTCACCTGCCAATAGGTAGATTGGATAAAATGTTTACGGTACAAAAAGGATCCAAATGGTACTGTGGAAGAATAAGAATTGCATACTCTATTTTATTATAGAAATTCTGAAGTTCGGTATAGGGAAAAAAGAGAAGGGTAACTTTGATCATTCTGTGCCACTTGGGAAGGATGGGCAGAAAACTCACAAGTGCTAATGCAGTTGCATTTGACTTAAAACTTTTGATATTGACATATTCAAGCAAATAGCATGGAAATAATGAGCTAAGAGAAAGCAAAGATGTAAGTTCTGTGGAAATATGCATCTTAGTATGCAGTATGTAAGAGCACCCTCTGTTGTTTCTGGTTAACAGAAGCAAGTCTCCCGATACCTCAAAACAGTATTTCAGTTACAGAAGAGCTTGAGAGAAATCATCAGTAATGACACACAGACAGATATCTGCAAACACTTTCCAGGGAGTTCAGGCACAGCAGTTTGTTTGGGAAGGATCGTTACGCATCCTGAGATTTACTAGTTTATGGAAGGAAGAATATGTTGTGCCCTAGCAAATTCTAGATGCCCTAGACTAGAACCCTTTTTATAACAAAATATTAATTTCTGTATGCAAAATTAGAAAAAATAAATCCTGTGAAGATCCAAAACTGATATGCTGGTTGATTTTTATAAGGCAAAAGGTTCAGATGAGGGCAAGCATCATCAATAAATACAGGAGTTGCCAATACTATTTAAATCAAAGTACAAAATATCTGATAACAGATGAGCTAGTCCAATTAGTTAAAAAGATGTGAAATGTGGCTGCATTCTAATGGAAGTTCTTGAATATATCAATGGTAACATCAGAGCTCTTAAGAATATGCAATTTCTTCAACTGAAGATGTGTTTTCCTTATTTAAAGCTAAAAACCTCACACAAATTTCAAGTTTTTGCTAATTTATTTCTTGCAACCAGAAGTTACTGATTATCTCAGGGACCAAGAAATTATTGAGAAGATGATCCACATGATTTACTTCCAGTAGTATACCAGTGCTGTAACAAAATGAAAATAAATTGTGACACTACAGTAAAAAAAGAAGGATGTATCAGGTGCCTTAAGCACTGATGGTACTCAGAGTAGAATATGAACAGAATTTAAAAATGCACTTTTCCTTTAGGGTTCATACCTTAGTGCCTTTCAAAATTACACCATTAGGGAAGAGAACAAAATGAGAACCTTAGAAACAGCTAATAAAGTTTAGATAGATTATAAGGAATATTATACTGCAAAGGTATAAAGTCTGCATTTTATTTCAGTCTCTCTGAAGAAATATACTGCTCTGTTTCTGGAAAAACAAGCCTCAATTTGACTGAGCATTGACCTAATGTCAAATCCTCCATGATAACTTTTACACAGCTTCCATGAAAACTTGTGATATTCTGTTAATACGGAAAACCACATTGCGTATGTATTCAGAACCATGCAGCTAAACAGTCAACACTTTTATGATTAAACTTTGCTTTACATGATGTATGGGGAAGCAAAGTAAAATTGCAAAGAAAAAGAGTCCCTTCCTGCAGATTTCAAAGATACTAAGGCAAAGAATTCCTCTACTGCATCTCCTTTGGTTGGTTAAGACTTTTTTCACTAGAGGTAGTATGAAAATGTCAATTACAGGATCATTTAACAGTCCTACCTACAAAGAAGCTGCTTGTCACAAGACCTGACAACATACAATCTTAGTTACACAGATTACTGAATACTGAGGACCAAACTTGAAAGGGACACAGAGAAGTAACTATAATAACAATAATAATGGGTTTTCCTTTTACTTTTGCAAGTTAAATGTTGCTAGAAAATTCTGCCTACAAACAGTATTAAAGATATATTTTGCACAATAAATACTAAGAAAACTCAGAAATAAAAATTAGGAAATAGCAACATCTGAATTGTGGTAGCAAGCTTAACATCAGCCCCCATGGGGCACTATACTTTAACAGTAAATTAAAACAGTCTGTAATGCAAGCTGGGGCAGAATGTTGATCTGCTGGAGGGTAGGAGGGCTCTGGGAGGGACCTGAACAGGCTGGATAGATGAGTCAAGTTCAAAACATGAGGTTTAACAAGCCCAAGTGCCAAGTCTTGTCTGGCCACAACAGNGGGTTGGTCTCTTCTCCCAGGCAACAGCAACAGGACAAGAGGACACAGTCTTAACCTGCACTGGGAGATAGTCAGGCTGGACATTAGGAATAATTTCTCCACAGAAAGAGTGTTGGGGCACTGGAATGGTCTGTCCAGGAACGTGCTGAAGGCATCATCTCTGGGAGTGTTTAAGAAAAGACTGGATGTGGTAGTCAGTGCCATGGTCTAGTTGACAGGGTGGTATTAGGTCACATGTTAGACTGGATGATCTTAAAAATCTTTTCCAATCTAGTTGATCCTGTGATTCTCAAACTAATTGAAAACACAGTATGTTTTCTGTACTACTATTCATAAAACAAATTTTAAGTAATTCCATGCATGCCAGGAAAGGACCGTCAAAGTACAGCTAACAACAGAAAAAATTACAAGTGCTTAAACAAGAGCTAACATTCCTACCATTTTTTTCATCATGTTGTATATGACATGCAGCTTTACTAAAACTGCAAGAGACTGGAGAAAAACATATTCCTCCCTTCCCCGCCTCTTTTTTTTTAATAGGTTTTTTCTGTGGTTTGACATCTCTCTATGCTATGCATAATTCATTTCTCTGACTCCCTTCGTAAATATTCAGGCTCCAATGTAACAGGTATGTAGGCAAATGCATAACTTTATACATAAAACTATGTGCAGAGAAATCACGCAGCATTTGAATACTTGCATGATCAGATTCACTGAGATTTTGAAGAGATGGGGAAAAAATCACATTCATTAGAAAATAAACCAGAGAGCCACTAAAACCAGTGAGCACAGTGTGATGTTTTCTATAAACATCACACATCTAGACATTTTTTTTGTGAATTGCCTGTAGTCCAAGCTGGCTGGTCCTTTAAATAAATAGAGAACACATTAGCCACTTAGGTATGCAGCTTCATTAACTTCAGAGCTATCTTAAGTTACCTGTCCCTTTCCCCAGTTTACACCTAAAAAAACCTGCACTGCACATTCACGCATTAGCTTCAGAATCAGTCATGGCATCTTCCAAAATGCCCTAAAGAAATATTGTTCTAGCTGGGAAAAATGCCTGCATACTGCACATTGTCAAGTCCCTTGCTGAAACTGTCCCAATATAAATTACAAAGCTATGAGACAAGAATTCCTTTTAATTATTTGTCCCTTATTTTTATCTGGCATTTCACAAACTTGTTCCACTCTTACCCCTCCTGCAACATAGTTAAAATCACCTATTTTGCCCAGTTAGAATTGGAAGAAGCAATTTGATACACAAAGATTGTGTATCGTATATACAAAGACTGTATATCAAAGATTGTATGGTATGTAACTACTGCCAGGTTAGGTATTAGCTTGAAAATAGGTACAAACGTGTCATACTCCTTTTCTGCCTGCAGGAAACAATGACTCTAGCCGTGGCACAGACTCACAAGCTGCAATCACAACAAACTGTGCACGGACACCAACTCAAGCTCTGGCACATTGCCACATCCCCTACCTCACTGTCAATCCATGCTCTCCAAACAGAGCAAAGGCATTCAGAGCAGAATCTCAGACCATCCCCAGCAGGCAGCACACAGCAGGCAGCCTTCCCTCTGTTTTGGAGAACAGGAGAGGGAGGAAAAAGTTTACTTGCACACGTATGAGTGATAGCATGCCATCTGCCCTCAGGGTTAGTGAATGTGCTCTGGCTGTCTTTACTTCAAAAATAAGACACACGGGGAGACTGCTTCATAAAACATAAACTGGTTGTGCCCTGTACTTGCAGGAAAAGGGAAGCTCAGACCTGTGCTAAGGTATTACACCCAAGAATGGAGTATCTCAGGTGAGGCTTTTCCCTCCACTCCTGTAGCTGTATGTGTTCTCGCCAGGGAGCACAGGAAAGCAGAAGCTAGAATGATGCAGGCTTATACCAGTGTCTGACAGCTGACACAAGCTTACCCTGAAACTGTACTTCTGAGATTCTAGTCAGGAAAACAGAAGCCAAACTGTCATTCATCAAAGAGCTGATTACCTTTGGCCTCAGTATTTTCTTAAGCATACAGAAGAACTGGATGTCCAGTTCCTCCACATGGCTTCAAGGTCATGGCTTTGAAGTGGTGTATTTTACAATCTGGTTTGGCATTCTGTAACAGTAAGTAAAAGCTCATGGCAACACTGACATGAGCACAGCAAGCATAACATTATCAGGCCATGTGGAAAAGATGAGTAGTTCTCCTCCAGAACTGATAACTGACAAAAATCTTAATAGTGGAAAAATATTTAAATACTGTGCTCCCACTCTGAAAGTTGTTATGAAAATCTAAATACTTTCTTTGCATCCCTTGAGGAAATCTTCTGCATTTTCTGCCATGTGAAACATTCATGCATCTATGTCATCAATGAAGAGATTCAAGACTTTCAGCAACACATTTATTATGTGGCTCTATGCTGCTAGTTTGCAATAAAAAAAGTAAATTGAAAAGGAAAAATGAGACAGGGAGAAGATATTAAAAGCAGCATATGTTCTTCTGTTTATGTACAAGTTTAATACAATATTCATCTACAATGCAATTTTAATTGTATCAAGAAATATAAATTTCATTATGAAATAACCAACAGACTGGTAACTACATTTGGAATCTAACATTTTTTGCATCCTTCTTAAAGACACTGTAATTACAGTTCTTCTGAATATGAACTTTAAGCTTAGCAAGAACAGTAGCATTACCAGATTTGCTATACAACAGTTTAAACAATTTCCTGCTTGGCAATCTTGTATTTCACACCACTAATAATAGGAGAGATCCTCTATTTTTTCTGCTTTACATCACTGACTTATTTTACTGTTAAAAACAACTTCTTATTAATATTCTTCCAGAGCCTGCTCTGGCATTAACAGGTATCTGTATTTATTTTTGAATAGCTACATCCTCTTCTTGCCAGGTGCAATTCAGTGAAGCCAACAAAGCTAACGAACCACGAACAGCACTGACCCACCGCAGACCTGGTCACATGAAGACAGTTCTCATTAGCAGGCTGGCAGCAGCAACCAGCACAGCACAATGCCAGGGCCTTGTAGAGCAAAACTGTCAATGCTGAGGATACAATATCCACCACACTATACAAATTCGAGTGAAGTGTACCTTCTGGCTAGATTTCTTATGCAAGAAATCTGCTTTGCCTGTTCTTTGAGTGCTCTGAGATGATAGTGAAAACATGGTAAGACAGGTGGGAGACTTTCTGCCAAACCACACTACTGAACCAACCTAACACCAATTAGGTACACTTACCAGCTCTGCTTTTCTAGGTATAATTCAGATTCCAAAGAACTAATGCCCTGGACAGATTTCCACAAACTCACAGAATCACTGGAATAAATGAAAATGTTGAAGATGACTGCTCCACCTTGTTTTCAAGGTCATGGATGCTGTTTGCCCTTGGATGCCCAGTGCTCTGCAGCAAAGAAGGGGGACAAATAGGAAAGTAAAAAACACTCCAAGTGGACAATGTGGAAACGCAAGAGAAGAAAATGGGAGTGCATAAAGTAACCATAAAGGACGGAGGTTAGAGTAACAGACAGAGAACGCTATGTGAATTAAAAAAGAGCACTGCAGAACATGTTTTTAAGATTCGGAGATAAAAAAACCCTGCACATTTCTGACCTTCAAGTACTGATTTGTAACTAATTTTGTTGCTGTTTTTTAAAAAACGCACAGCAGGATTTTATTCTCTTTCAAACTATGAAGAAAACTATTCCAAATGATTTTAAAAGGATTTGTGAACACATTACTCCTATCAAAACCAGATCCAACATACAAAGATCACCATTCACAAACACAGAACCTCTGAATCGAGAGTGCCTCTGATAAAATTTTACCTTTACTTCTGTACCAGAGATAAGAGCCTTTCAAAAATAAAGTAATATTTTACTAAACAATAAAATAATTTTGTGAATAAGTGTACAGAGACTTGCAAAAGGTAGCTGTGATATGTATATTTTGGCACTGAGGGCAGTCAGCAGGCCAACAGTAAAAGCAATAGGAATTATGCACAATGGCACTGCAGCAGAATGGTGACAGGTCACTGTGTACTGCTTTCAACCTTACAAAGACAGTGGCCAGCTGAATGTAGCATCCTGAGTCTTTAATTTAAAAAAATCAAGTAAAGTCACACTTTTTACAGAAATCCTACCCTGCTGCAAAGCAATCAACAGGCAGAATAGACCTATATATAATTATGCTTATATAGTACTCCATGAAATTGCAATCATGTCAATGTTTCATCATTTAAGATAATAATTCCAACTTACAGAATTGATAAATGAAGTTGGCGGTACATTTTAAGGTAAAAACCCAAAATAATTCCTGTCAACAAACCAACCTATATTAAAAAATTACAACAGGAAGAGAAATGCTTTTGCTGATGATACTTCAACTTCCCTGTATCTTATTTTTAAAGATTTGGATTTTTCTTTCCTCTATTCTGAACTGAGGTAAGCAGCAAAAGGAGATATATAACAATAAATAGTCTTGAAAATGTGTATTATTGCATACTTTGAATTTCTGATTAATTATGTATAGAAATATCAAAGAACACTTTACATGCAAGGAAGCTTACAATCAGAGCATAGAGACAATTCAGTATGAGTGATGAGAAAAGATGCCTGAAAAATCACTTAATGTGGATATTCTTCATTTTGGAGATCTTTAACTGCTGGTAAGTACTTGCTGGAAGACAACCCTTTGTGAAGGATGGACACCACTTGCTTGGGAACTTATATTCTGTTACAGAGACTGAACTTTGAGGAAATGAAGTCAGGAAGAACTTACTTAGAAAAGCACCATTTCTGACTCAGTTCAGGTTGTCTCAGCACCACCAAGGAACCAGGCTACTGACAAATCTATGGTAAACCATTTTCAACATGACCTGAAGCTTCCACGTGGGGCAGAAGTACATGGAATATTAGAATCACAAATAAGAAACAGAGCAGAGTTATGAAAAATAACAAACAAATTAATAAATACAAGAAATGCGAGAAAAAAAATCCTCAGCTGAATTTCAATAGAGACATCTTACAATACCATACCATAAAAAATAAATTTGTCGACAAAGCCATGAGTTACCATTGTTACAAACTGAAAGAGGTTAATAATCATGTTAACAGAATCAAAAACATAAAATCCTGAATTGGCTCGAGATGTAAATACTGAAGTAAATAGTAAATAGTAAAACAGAATCTACTGCACTTTCAGATTCAGATCTCTATGCACAAAAATGTAAAAAAAATTGTATTATCATCATAAAAATGACACTGAGTAAAACAGGGAAAAAAAGTTGAAAGACCATACATTTAATAAGGGAAACAAATGTAAAAGGCAATAAGTGACCTTGAGATTATATCACTTGCTAAACTTATATTAAGTTTGCTCAACAATAGCATACATTTGCAGAATAATAATGGCAGAAGTGAAGAATAAAAAAAGCTTGGGAAATCACAGGTTATAGGCCTTTCTTATACTCAGGTCTGCAATTTTCCCTATCACTTTCAATATCATTTCAGTAAGATACTGAAATTACAGAGTCAGAAGAAAAACACACATAAAAAAATTAAATGCTGAATGCCAGCATAATTTAGCCTCAGCTATGGTACAGGTAAGAAGGCAGCCACGCAGGGAAGCCTGTAAAATCTAAATACATTGCAAGAAAGAGAAATATTGGAATGACAGGAAAATATGACTACGAATAGTCAGATTAAATGCAAAAAAAAAGAGAAAATGCATGTGGCATATCAGGAAAATCTTTCTGACAGTGAAACTGTGGAATGATTTCTCAACAAACTAGAAGAAACACTTGGTGGCATAATGAAGGGAACAATGCTGGACTAGCAGGGAGGCAGACCAAAAGATCTAAAATGCATTTTCTCCATCTAATTCTAACGGACTATTAAAGGAGACAATCAATAGCCAGGGAGGTAAGTTATTTTGATAAGCTCCATGGTTTTCATTCTTTCAGAGGAAAGACCATGGTTGAAGTTGGGAGGGGAAAAAAAAGGAAACACCAAGCTGTGTGCTTTCTTACAGCTACTGTTTCCCATTGTGGATGTTACCATTATCTTTACATATGAAGAGAGATTGAAATGATCTAGAGAGATCCCCCATACTACAACACTGTGATAAAGAAGAACTTAAAAGAAAGACTACACGGTCTGGCACCAAATTAAATGGGGAAGAACAGAGCCATGTTTCCTGGGGAGAAAGAGACAGAAGATTATGAGGTTAGTCACACTATTAGTGAGGCCAATAATGCCACTTAAAAGAAAAGTAAGTGTGATATATAACTAAATTTTTCATAGCATTTCAGTTTGGCAGAGAGGCATACTGCTGTACTGAAGTTGTACAGCAACTGCACAATTCCATCAGGTGAAAGGAATGAAGAAGGAATTCACTAGTTGGACAGCTTTTTTTCAACAATTCCGCAAAACATCCAAACAACAGATGAAATTCGAGTCTAAAATGTAACTGTTGTAATTAAAATAAGCGAAACCATTATTTGATACTTATTTTAAAGTACAATAAAATATCAGAATATATTTATATTTGAACGCTGTAATACTCATGTTATATTCCACTCACTGTCACCCACAGTCAGAGCCCTAGCGATCTAGACTGAATGGTTCAGAAAGCAGCAGAGTTTTTTTTTTACAGATGTTCTTAGTGCAGTTAATATAATCAGCTGCTTCAGGAATGGGATTAAGATGCATGAGCTACTGGTAAGTAGTTTAGAAATAGGCTGGCTAAAATATTGCCTACCAAAAGATACAGAAAAACAAGCATGGTCAAACGGCTTATGCACAGAACTATTAAAAACTACTCCTAAATTGTAAACCAGCTGTGCTACTGAATTAGCATTTGTATTTCCATCAGGTTGCATGCCTGTTGTGTCTCAGTATCTGTAGCTATGAAAGGAGAATACATAATATTTATCTGTTTAGTTTATGAAGATTTGACTGGAAACCCTTTGGGCCAGGCAATGGGTCTCTCATCCCACTCTTCTAGAGACTGACCAAATGACAACACAAAAAAAAATTTACTATTTACAATGCTACAGGAAGAAAAAAGTATTGGGGCAATACATAAAGTTGTTGCTGCATGTCTAACATCTAACACAAACACAATACTATTGTAGTGAACACCAATTTTCTTTCTTGTTTTCATTTCACATTAGTAAACCAGAAATTAATGAAGGAACATATTAACTTCCTGAACTCTCTTATAAATACTTTATAAGGGTTAAGTAAGGTATATGCAGACTAACAAAGAGCATCAATTTCAAGACACTGAATATTATGTGAGCAAGATAGGTTCAAGAAAGTAGTCTCTTAAAAACCAGCAAGGAAATTAATTTTGGGAGGAAGACAGAGGTGGAGGGGGAGGGAAGGGTAGGTCATGGGAAAGGGGGAAGAGGAAAGGGAAAAGGGGAAAGGGGAAAAGGAGAAGGGGGGAGGAGAGTTTCCCATGTGAACTGTAAAGCCTTCTAAAGCACCTCATCCAGGATGTATTTTGCTGTATGTCTGTATATACTACAAGTCAAGTACCCTTACAATGGTAACATATATCACAACCTTGTCATGCTGGGAAAGATCCCTCCCTTGACTCCTTGCACAGTTCAACACTCATTTTGGAAAGGGCTGTCTTGTGGACTGCCATCTTTTAATGTCCTGAAGAGCCACAGTTGTAGCATGTAACTTTCCTACTTCATGCACAGATTTGTACAAATTCCACTGTAACTGGCAATCATCTCTGGGCAACACCTGTATTGTTCAAACAATGACCTGCTAGCCTATATTTGGCATCAGAAGCAGCCTTCTTATCACAGGCACATTTCATAGAAGTCTGCAGGCTTGCTTTTCTTCGTGCTTCACAGACTTCCCATTTTGGCACGTTTCTGAAGAAAGCCAAAGACAGGGCATGTATTGGAGAGTATGCCTTAATGTTTGGATGGAAAGGTTCACCTTCAAACTTGTAACGGAGACAATGTATAATCCACTGCATGACTCATTTAAAGACTCTCTCACTAGGCAACTTACCCTTCCAGTATTCAAACTAGACTCTCAGAGAGCTGGGAAGAATATGAAGAGCTGGCTCTTTCCTAGATAACAGTGCTAGAGTCTACAAACAACGTCAACAATAAAAGGGGCTTTGGAAAGAATACCAGTAAGTTAATGACCTGATTCAGATAAAACTCTGAGCTCAACCTTGAGATCAACTTAGGATCCCAAGCATCAAGAAGGGAAAAAGCTACGATTCCCAAGAACCTCCAGAAACTCACAAGATTCATCACTCTGATAGAATGCTTCAATGAAGCATACAGCAGACATCAGCTACCAACCCACACAGAAAATTTGGCAACTGATGTCACATACATGCACAACCCCTACCTAGCAGCTGCAGACACATGTACACCACTAATACTGGATTCAAGCACTTGTCAATAATTGAAGGTAGCAAAGCCTGTCTTTGGGAAGACAGGAGCTGATCAAAGTTTCTATGAGCACTCCCATCTGATGTGCTGTTAGAAAATATTTCTTTGCTCATAAGGAATTCCAGCTGAGAGGAAAAGGAGTGGAGAGTCCACACAAAGATACACTGACAAATATGCCCTTTGTTAGTACACTTACTACCACTGGCATCCTCAATTTTGTGAGTATTCCTATGGATGTGGCAGTATTCAAAAATGGTAACCTGAAGAAACAGGACTCTACTGCAACTTCTCAGACAACTGAGGTGGGCTGGAAATAGATGTTAAATCCAAAGCAAAAAAACTGCTGAATATACAAAATGGTGGAGGTAAACATGATAATCTCAATGGGTTAGAATACTGTTGAATTCATGCCTAGGATACAATGAAGACTTGCACATTTGTTCTTTGGAAAGCATTTCCCCTTGAATTATGAAGGCATAATAACTTGACTAAGGAGTTTAAACAAAGCAACAAGATCTTGTTAAAGGCTCTCATAAGAATTGTTCTTCAAGAGGAACATGGGAAAGAGGTGGATTAGGGGTAAAAAGTGGATTTACACAGTGTAATAATGGATAATGAACATTATACTACGTCAAATAAATGGGACAAGGTGCCTTTAAAGACTGTTCCTTTTTGCCATAAAATCTCATGAAAAAGCATGCATGTGTAGCTGAGGAGGAAGACAGCTGGTGATTTTTTTGTTCTTTGGCTTTTCTGAAGCAATTAACCTGGATATTCTCTACTTCAGCAGAGTTCTTACTTTTTGATCAAGTGTCTGTAGGTACCCTTTAATTTATATCAGAAACAAGCCTTTGTAATCCCTGGTCCTCAAAACCTGATCATGGCATCCACTTCCCTGAGAATGTCACTGACTCATGTATAACCAACTTGCAACCACTCATCTGTAAATGGGATATTCCTTGCCACTTCTACAACCTTCTTTGCTACCAACTGTTCCCTTTTATTTCCTAGAGATTCTCCTTGATGCTCCAAAAAATCCAGCAGCAAAGTTCCTAGTCCTAGAATAAAGAAGGAGAATTTGGTAGAGAAATTATCTTAAAAAAAGGAGAGGAATACAACCTCTTTTGAAAGTATGTTCAGCTCTGTATGATTCCTGCAATTTAGATCTTGTTGAGTGTAAGCTCAATAATGGAATATAAATTTTGAAACATATCTGAATTACAAAGACAGAAAAATTACAGGGCTCAACATATTTATCCAACTGTATTTGTCTCTTACTTTTTGTGCCTCAGTTATGGATTTGAGCTTTACAGGCCTAGATCTTCTCAAAAATAGGCATATTTCAAATTTTACTAATAAACTTACAGGGAAATCCCTATAACTACATTATTACTGCAGTCTGAGATAAACCTTAATGCACAGTTAAGGAGAGATATAAGATAAAAATTATTATACTTGCTGCTTGTCTAGTCAGAAAGCCCACCATCTTTATCTCTTTAAAAAGATGTATATTCATGTAAAAAGACACATATCTCCTTAATAAAGCAAAGATGTTATTATAAGTAAGCCCTTGTCAGCAAAGCTTATCAACTACATGATATAATCTTAAATGTAGTAGTAACTATTTCAAAAGAATACAAAAGCCCATCAAAATAAAAAATACTAAGACTCACAAACCTAAGGGAATTATTTCCAACTGGCCACAGAATGTGGAATTATCTCTTTATAAAACTCATCACATTTTACCTAGGTAATGTGGCCTAAATGGCAAAGTACAGTTCTGCAATAATACATTGTTCAAAGATCCTTATCAGCTGCAAAGCTAAAGCTGGAGCAGGGCCATATCAGCTGCAGAGACAACACAGAGTGAAGACAGGAAAGGACAGATTGCAGTGTCTCCCCATTCTATTGCTGCTATTGCAAAATACCAACCTCTGAACTCCCGTCCTGTTTGTTACAGGAAAGTCAGTTTATTATTCAAATGGAACTACGGCATTTTAGTATGAAAAAGACAAATACAAAAAAAAAAAAAGATATTCTGCCGCAGACTTTTTATCTTTTCAGGAAGGTTAATTTTTGAACAATTCAAAGTTCACCTTGCATTTGGGATTTCTAATAATATACAAAGATAGAAGAACACAAAAAGTATCAGTACCATTTGTTAAATAGAAAACAAACATAGAAGAACACAGCATAAATCCTTAACTTTCATTTAGAGACTGAACAAAATAAGCACACACACCAAACAAGAATGTTTATGGCCCAAACCCCAATTCTCTCCTCAGTGTCAACAAAAACTCAGCACCTCTAATGTATGTTTTGATTTTTTTCTTAAATGAGGAAGATAATGTAAATGGTAACATCTAGAGTCATTATCTGTACACCAAAGCTCTCATTCAGTTGAACAAATGCTGAAATTTAGGCATATTGAAACAAAGCCCAAGTCTCAGCCCAAATGAATTCAAAATGGCTTAGGTATTAAGACCACAACTTCAAGACATGCAAGGCTATGATGAAATTTGAACCATGACCTTGATTTTCCACTGCTCCAAAATCATATGTAAAAGTATCACCATAAAAATAGATGTTAGACTGGTGGTTTGCATCATCAGATCTTTAAGGAATTTTACAAGCAGAAGGGGTAACTCTCCCCTTGTAACAAGGACATGGGCACTGTCGTCTGCCCTCAAGTCACCTAGAGAGCCATCCGGAGAGCATCAACAGATCAGTTTCCTGTATCTCAATCTGGTCACACTGCAGTGACTTGGGATGCATTTTAAGATACATAAACCTGCTTTGCTAAACTCAGGTCTCAGTCAAAATTAAAGCTAGAAAGGTAGAGCTAATGCTTTTCAGAAATGTTGTACGGAGATGCTTTTGTTTCAGACATTGTTTTCAAAGAGTAAATACAGAGGCTAATGTATCTTTGTGAGACAGAAGAAAAGGTTCGTCCCTCTAAGAAATGAGTCCCCCACATGTCCCAAACACAACTTGAAAACAAACACAGTGCACTCTCCTTTAGGTAAATGCAAGATTTGGCTCAACTGAATAATAAGATTTTAAACTGAAATTTAACAATAACAATTTATTAAATTATGATTTTAAGTTGCCTACACATTGGTAACGCTACACAATTTTCTTATTAGCTTTGAGAAAGACATACAACTAGATAGGAAAGACCAACTACATCTGATACTCCCCAATTCATTGCCCAACATGTGATGCCAATATATATTTTGGTATTTGGCTGGTTTTGCCACAGCAACCACAAAGAGGTCAAGTTTAAAATTTCTTTTGACAGGAGGAAAAATGCCAGCAAAACCTCAACTCTGGACATGCAGAGAACAGACTTAAGGCTGCTGAGGGAATTAATAAGATCCCCTGGAAAAACACTTTTGCAGGTGCTGGGGTCCATCAGTGCTGGTCACTTTTTAAACATCTCCTGCAAAGGGCACAGGAGCCAGCAATTCCTGAATGTAGAGATAGCCAGTGAAGTAGAAGGCTGTCTTGACTGAACAAAATGTTCTTTTGGAAATAAAGCAAGAAAGGTATATGCCTAGTGGATGCAAGGTCAGATGCCACGGGAAAAATACAAAGATGCTGCTGCTGCTGTAGGGAGAAAATTCATGCAGCCAAAATTCAACTGGAGTTGAAGCCAGTCAGAACTGTGGGGGACAGTAAAAAGAATTTTCCAAATATATTACTGGAGAAATTACTTCAGCCCATTACAGAATGAGGATGGTCACCTTATACACAGGGATATGGACAACACAGGGGTGTTCAATGCTTTCTTTGCCTCTTTGTTCAGCACAGATGATGAACCAAGGAGATTTCAGTGTCCTGAGCTTGACATCCACAGCTTCAAGAATGATCAATTCCCAGACAAGCCTGAAAATGTGTGGGATCTGCTGCTCCAGTTGGATCCTTATGAATCTACAGGGTCTGATGGGATTCATCCAAGTATCCTCAGAGAGCTGGCTGATGTCATAGCAAAACCACCCAATGATTTTTGAGTGGTTTTAGAAATCTGGAGATGTCCCAGCTGACTGGAAAGGGGTGAACATTGTCCTGATTTTCAAGAAGGGCAAGAAGGAAGACTCCAAAAACTACAGGCCTGTCAGTCTCACTTTCGAGCCTGGTAAAATTCTGGAGAGGATTATTTAGGGAGCTGTTGAAAAACACCTGAAAGACAATGCAGTCATCAGTCACAGCCAGCAGGGCTTCATGAGTCAAAAGTGCTGCTTATCAAACCTGATTTCCTTCTAGGTAACTCACCTAGCTGATCAAGGAAGCCAGTGGATGTAATCCTTTTGGAGTTCAGTCATNACTGGGGAATGAGATGCTGGAAGGCAGGGCTGTAGAAAGGACCTGGGGGGCCTGGTCAGTGGTAAGTTGGACATGACTCAGCAGTGCCTCGGCAGCCAGGAGGGCCAAGCGTGACTTGGGGTGCATCAGGCCCAGCATCACCAGCTGGACAAGGGAGGGGATTGTCCTGCTCTGCTCTGCACTGGGACAGCCCCACCTTGAGTGCTGGGGGCCATTTTGAGTACCAGTGTAAGAAAGATACAAAGCTATTGGAGATCATCCAAAGGAGAGTAATGAAGATGGTGAAGGGCCTTGAGGAGAAGCTGTACATGGAGGGGCTGAGGTCACCTGGTCCAGCCCAGAGAAGAGGAGACTGAGAGAGGACCTCACTGCAGTCTGGAACTTCCTTGTGACGGGAAGAGGAAGGGCAGACACTGATCCTTTTTCTCTGGCACCCAGAGACAGTACCCAAGGGAATGGCCTGAAGCTGTGTTCAGGGGAGGTTTATGTTAGATATCATGGCAAGGTTCTTCATCCAGAGGGTGGTTGAGCACTGGAACAAGCTCCCCAGGGAAGTGGTCACAGCACCAGCTAGCCAGAGTTTAGGAACTGTTTGGACAGCGTTCTCAGTAGATGGTGTGACTCTTGGAGATAGTGCTGAGCAGGGCTAGGAGGTGGACTTGAGGATGCTTGTGGGTCCTTTCACACTCCACATATTCTATGAATTGATGTGAAAAATGGCTTTCGCATAAAGAGATCCTTACTATATTCTGCCCTTTTTGAAGTCTGTGAGATTTGAGGAAGTAATGTATTTTCATTTAGGTACCTTAATGTGGATTTGGTCTCTAAGTTTACCATATGAATCTGAAAATGCTAATGTAAACGCATATGACAAGGCATAAACCTTTGCCTAAAAAAATCCCGTGAGGTATATTCTGTATTTATTTCACTCATTTGAATTATAATTCAAGTTGCATGTAACAAAAAGCACATGTGCTTGATTGGTAAAACTCCACAGTACTTAGTTATACATAATTAGTTTTAAAAGTAGAAAGAGAAAAAAAAACACTTAAGATCACTGAGTTGTTTTAGATGTTCAGTGTGTCTGAGCCATGCACTTCTAGAAGAGCTTACAAAAGGCAGCTACAACCCCACTACAAAACAGTGAACTTCAGAAAACGCTAGCAACCTCCTGGCAAAAGCAGTGCTATTAATGTGATGCATCTCTTCTCCTGTTTGATCCAGCTCTCCTTCGCAGCACCACTGCCAACCAGGACTGCCACCTGCTGACCACCTTCTTGCTAGGTCTTAAACTGCAGCAGTAATTAATTAGCACAGGGGGTGGCAGACAGATTAGATGGACTGAAAATATACAGTTTTGAAAAAAAGACATAATATTTCTGTTCAAAGAAGAAAATTTTCATAACATGTTTTAAAGAAAAGGGAAAATTAAGGATTTTAATCTGTCCCAATGCATCACACTTGAATAATGGCTCTAGTGTTACTGAGCAATATTGCCAATTTATCTGTAAATAACTGTAAGATATAAACCTAATTTGAAGAAATTTAAATATTCAGGAAAAAAGTAATTCTCCTAACAGTAAAATCTTTTACAATTACTAAAATAATCCACGAATTAAAACATTTGATAAATGCACTCTCAAAAGATGTTTTTTATTATTTTACCAAATTACTGTTAGCCTGCATTAAAAAAATTGTTCTGCTTTGCAGAAATGGAAATAGTACATTTCAGCTTCGTATTTAGAAATAATGCATACAAGACTTCACTAATAAAATTTAAAATACGCATTACCAGTACCATAACAAACACAAAGGTAAATCCAAATAAACATTATAAAACTAAATTATTGAAGCATATTCTGAAATATATACATGCTCTCTACTTTCAAGTTACTCTTTATTACTCAGTCTCTGGTAACAGTACATTTCCCTCAGGGATTGATTATGTAAATCTGTGATGTATAAAAAAATGTATGAAGCACAGCTGAAACAAAACACCAGAAATCAGACTCAACTTTAATATAACCAGAAGTAAGTTATACCAACTACCATTTTCCCTTCTAACTTTCTTCAGTCTGTAATTACGTGACAACAGAAAAACCTACAAATATAATTTTTAAAACTGTCTACACTTTCAGACTCTTAAAAGAACTGTAAATTGAAAGAGCAAACAAGTTCTTCTACAGTGAGCCATACTTTGCAGCAATATTTTAGGAAGAAATATTTCACAGTAACAGATATAGGTCCTGATATTCTCATTGGAGCCACAGTCATCACACACATCTGAATATTTAATATGCTGACAGTCATGACAAACCTTTGTTCCCATCACAAACAAAATTTTTGAAGACAATGGTCTCAGCATTCAACTAAGACAGTAAAAATAACAACACAGTATCTCACAGCCCATGTTCTTATGAAAATTCTCTGTAGTTTTAAGACTGCAGAAATACACATCAATCAGGTATTCCTAAAGTGCGTTTCCACCTTTCACACATCTAGAACTTAATAAATATGCTAATGTTGTTCTGCACCACGAATGCACACATTCACAAAGACCCATCAAAAGTTAATACATCTCCTATTTGATTATTTTATGTGTAAGGCAGTGAGTTGATTTCCAACTCTTAACATCATTTAGGTTCGTTACAGCCTGAATATAATTTTTTATATATGGGATGGAAGCAAAGACTTGCTGTCAGAGGTGATACAAAGAACAAAAAATGAGTTCTTTCTCTCGAAAGATTTTTATCTCCTTCACAGGGCGTTTAGAGGCAAGAACTTATTCAGTAAGTTGCTATCACTATTTCTTAGGTTGGAGAAAAGGTTGCTTGAAGTATTAATCTGATGATCTGAGGAGTTAAATCCATAAGCTTATACACACAATGCAGAAAGTAGGCTATTTTTCTTTTATACCTCAAATAAAAAGCAAACTCTGTTTATCTTGAGAGATCTAAGAGATTTTCTTATCTGGAATTTCTACTCTGTACCTTATGCATTTTGATATATAATCTGGTACAAAAATACTTCTCAGCATCAATGTGATATCAAATGAAGCAACTTCAGAACATATATGAACCGATGATTTTAACTTCTCATCATGTTAGTGTTTTGTCTTCTAGGGAAGACCTCTCATCGTTTCAATGAATATTACACACCCAGAAGTGGATTATATAAACAAAGAGAGAGAGAGAGCAATGCACTAGCCACCCTAACGCACACAGAGTCTGCTGCAATTTTCCCTTTCACTGAAAAGGCAATATGAAATTACAAGTGGGAGATCTGACAAATTATTATCTTGTTTTCTGCTGCTGAGAGTTTGTTATGATTCCTGTGAAGCAATGTGCCTCAGCTTCATGATTTACCCATTTGGCTGCAGCACTGGCATTCCAGTATCAAGACAGTTTCCATACTCCCATTTCACTGCTCTTTCCCACCACTGATCCTGCCTGGTACGCATCTGACTTTGACTACCCTGGGTGGTTTCCTGTCAAATCTCACTGATCAGTGTCTCTCTCCATCGGTTGCCTTCTGGGGAGACTCCTATCAACTGTGCTCTTACATGCATCTGACAACTTTATTAGCTGACTCTGATAGTGCTTCAGAACATCTTCACGGTGCACACATCCTTCCTCAAACAATCCCACCTTTGTAGTTGACTTAGAACAAATAATTCTATGAACACTTCAGCTTTTATACTCAATAATAAGGTTGAAATGAAGAGAAATTTCACATTATCTGCAAGCCAGGGGCTAGTTTTCATGTTCGGGCTCAAAAAATCAATCCTGGATTGATTTTTCTGTATATATTGTTATTGTCAGAGGATTAATTGATGAATTTTTCATTTGATGAGTCAGGTGAAATGGGCTCCAAGACACAGAGTGAGGAGAATTTTAATTTATTCTACTTCTTGGTGTGGTGCAGCAACAGTATCTATTAAGATATTTTGTTAGACGTTTCTGAATCGATATTCATTTTGATGGAAGTTTTGGTGTTTTTTTGTTTCCCTTTTTGTTATAGTTTTTGTTACTGTTGTTTTTTGGTTTTTGAGAGTGTCCCTTAGTTTTACATGTTTTGTGTAGATTTTCACACTACCTATCATTAAGATAGAAATTGAGACTTTGGAAATGCAAGCCTAGATTAACACAAGAAATCTCAATTCAATAAAAAGTATAGCCTCATGCCTCACTTATGCTGCACTAGAATTTTTTTACCCCAGCTTTCAAATGAAAAAACTCACACTCTCACATATAAAGTTTACCTTTTTCTGTTCTAAACTTGACATTAGAAGTTGACATTTTAATCTCTGATACACTGCAATGTCTTGGGTGTAAAAATGCATGAACGATGAAATTGTTTAAGCTCAGTGTTCCTCTAGCTTATCTGCTGAACACAACAGACCAAAAGTGTTGTGTGCGAGTAAAAAAACAGTGTCTACTTGTAAGTTGGTATCATTAAACTCTCCCAGTTCTGGTTGGCTCCATATGAAATACTGGTTTTGAAGCAACAGAAGGGTGCACTGCTTGCTCTGACTTTCAGATGAGTCTGCAAGGCTTTATTAAATAACCTGGCATGTCTGAAGTATAGGAGGTGCAAATTTATTTTCCCAGGCCAGAAAAGGAGGCAAAAAGATGACACATGAAGTGCGCTTATAATCCAACATAAACTTCCTGCAAAGTTCGGACAGGTTTGCCTGAGCATTTGAAAGCAATCCAGTGCAGGACAGGCTGCAATCAATGACCAACACCAGTAGGACAATGGAGTTCAGTTACTGTGGATGAAAGGATAACCAGAAGTAAGGATCATCTCACAGTTGAAAGAAAGAGCACATACATATACAGATCTTTTCCAAACAGTCACGGATTCTTCTGGTTTGTGTTATCCCAGCACCCTTCTACAGAAAGACTGGTATACTGTAGGGACAGCAAACAGCACTTCTTATTGCTATTTAATATGGGCATTTCAGCAACACTTGGGAAGCCCCACAAGAATCAATTCTGCTCCCTACACAGTACTCTAGAAACACATCAGAAGTTCTGTCTCCTACAAAATCAACACCCAAATTTTTGCTGAGATCCACAAATCACTATATGAGAACAATCAAGGGAAACAAAGGAACAAAAGAAAGAGGGATTAAAGACAAGTGAGATGTTCTAGAAGTAAAACCAGAGTTCAAAGATCAAGCTGAGAGCCGGTCTGCAAGTCAGTATATCCACTCTCCATGATATCTGAAAATTCATGGCAGTCAGAAGAACTCCCAGGTGACCAGAAAAGGAGAATCACTGTAGCCATCATTAAAAAGGGTAGAAGGGAGGACCCTGGGAACTCCCAACCAGTCAGCCTCACCTCTGTGCCTGGGGAGATCATGGAACAAATCCTCCTAGGAGCTCTGCTAAGGCACATGGAGGACAGGGAGGAGATTGGAGAGAGCCAGCACAGCTTCACCAAGGGCAAGTCCTGCCTGACCAATCCAGTGGCCTTCTCTGATGGGGTGACTACATCAGTGTACAGGGGAAGGGCTACAGGTATCATTTATCTGGACTTCTGCAAAGCCTTTGGCACAGTTCCCCTAAAACATCCTTCTCTCAATTTCAGAGAGACAGATTTGATGAGAGAACTGTTAGAAGGGTGAGAGTGGTTGGACGGTCACACCCAGAGGAATGTAAATCAATGGCTTAGAGTCCTGATGGACATCCTGATGGACCAGTGATGGCTTTCAGGGGTCTGTATAGGGACCAGTGCTGTTTAATGCCATCATTAATGCCACAGACAAAGTGATCAAATGCACCTTTAGCAAATTTGCAGATTACACCAAGCCAAGGGGTCAAGTTGACACTCCTGAAGGAAGGGATGCCATCCAGAGGGACCCAGGCAAGCTCAGGAANTTTTTTTTTTTTTTTTTTTTTTTTAATCTATAAATGGATAAGTACATTGTTCTTACATCTTCCAGACCTAGTATCTGGCTTTAGGGATTATTTGTGTGAATCCTCTTACCTTCTCACAGTTAGAGTTTGTGATGGTCGTTTCTTGGTTCTATTGAGACATTCTTATCATCTGTGTTACTTACTTCCCTTTATATCTTTGCATTAAGTGTAGTTATAAGTCTGGGCATTTCTTAGGAAGTTTAGTTTTTAAAGAACAAATGATAAGGCACTGAAGCTTGAACTGTGGCCTGCTCATTTGTAAAAGGGTACATTTCTTTCAGCATTTTTATATTTGCTGTCGTGTTGGAGCAGTAATAGGTTTTGCGTTGATAATCAGTGAAGAACCACAACCACAGGACACCTGTGTATCTAAGAAGGGCAGATGGGACTTTTTTGTGGGAATACATTCAGAATGGTTTATGGCATTTGACATATAAATTAGAGCTGTAACAGAATAGTTTTCTCCCAGGTGGCAGTTCTTTCTACCTTGATACTCTCTCTCTTTAAGAAGTACCTATTATTTCTTTTCTCTTCTCCTCCTACCATGAACATTTTCATCCCTTTACGCAAAATCAAATTGACGGTGAGTTGTTCTCACAGATCAAAATTAGCAGCTAAGGCTAGAACTCAAATGAAATGCTCAGCTGAATATGATGCAAAGACAGAAACTTGTCTCCAAATAAATGTCCTGTTCAGGAGAGGTGGCATATCAGATGAATGTCTGGCCTCAGACTTGGTTTATGGCTCTAAAAGCGTTAACCTTTGCCTCTTGAAATTTTATGAGGTTGTTACTATCAGTTAAGTTTCCATAGTTATAATATTAGAGTGTATTTTAAAGTTACACAGTTAGGCTCCAGAAAATTCTGCATGAAATCTCATGCTGGTCTGATTCAATTTTATATAACAAGCAGCTTAACTTCAAGAAGTCACTCTCTTTTGATTTGTAAGTAGCAGGGTAGTACTTTCATTTAATATCTCAGTTTTATCAGGTTGCAACTTCACTGCTACTATTTGTATTATGTATGAAAGTTCAGTGACATTTTTGACAAAACGTATTTTCAATTGCTTCAGTTCTCTTTTGTGAGAAGTACAGTAATATTTGTCCTACTTTTGGATACCTCTCAATAGTATTCATTTAATAGTGAAAAATAATTACAAAATGTCTGGTGTAGAAAACTAAATTCTACAGATGCTTACATAGGGTAGAAATGTGTATTTCTGAAGTGTTTATTTATTAATATTTTACAGTCACTAGTTTCAGGAACTGAATCACCATTGACTTTGTTTGTAGTATTCTTGATGCTATCCATGTAGATGTTTTGCTTAATATTTAACCCACACAATAAAGGACTGATCCCAGAAATCTACACTGTCAGTGGATGCAGTGAGAGGTGCCCAGACTATCCTTGGAAAGTTTACCTAAGGTTTACCTGAGACTGTGGGATCACATTTCTGCTTGCATTTTAGCACAATTAGCAGCTTGTGATGGCAGAGATGAAGAGACACCAGCTCTCTTTTCCCTCACCCTGGCAGTACCTTTTCACACTGGCACTGCATCAGATGACTTTGTTCATGCATGATGGATGCTAAAGCAGACACAAAGGAGATCATAACCAGGAATAGGAATAGAAATTGCATCCATTTTGACATCTGCATGGCTGCTGTTGTGGAGACTTTGGCTCTTCAGAACAGCTACCCAATGAGAATCACCTTCCAGATACTCACTTCTTCCATCATTGACTGTTAAGGGAAGGGTGGGCTGAACTTCGCTGAATAACTCTCTTGGTAACAGTTTTATTACAGAGACAAAAGGTTGAATAATTGTGAAGACTGAATTGTCTTAATTATGCTTCTGTGTTGTCATTCCAAATCTAAAAGAGTCCTGCACAGTTCTTTTCCAGACTGTAGTTGTTAAGATAAGAGGTTTTCAGTCTCCATCAACACCTACCTCACTGTGGAAAAACTTCTCATGGGGAAAATATATTTGGTATCCATCTTATGCATCTGATTATTTTTTCCTGTACATTTCCTCTTATTTTTTAATATGTGCTATTATAGAGAATAACAACAGAGAAACTGTACAAACTGAGAAACAAGCCAAAACCCAATAAAAAAGTAAACCTATTAGACCCCCTTAAAAATACCTGAAGTGTATCTCTGTCCAGAAAATGGGTGTCCAGTTTTCATAAGGATTAACTTATTTAGATGCCAGGGTCTGATTAGGTACATCAGTAACTTCATAAATACACGTTTCTCATTGGAAAATTACCTGCACTATTATTATAGGGTAAAGTGGTAGAAAGAATCACACAATGGAAATGTTGACTGTATACATAAATCTGATTATTTTATATACACAGTACTTGATTGTGAAAAACTACTTGAGGTAATTATTACTTGAAATACTTAGGTGGGCATATGTCTGAAGTTTGTTACAATCAGGAGATATATGAGAAAGGTAAAATAACCTGACTGTTGCAGTGCAGTGAGGGTGGGCTTCAAAAGGACAGTACCTCATGAGATTCCCTGGGGCCCACTTCCTGAGCTTGCCTGGGTCCCTCTGGATGGCATCCCTTCCTTCAGGAGTGTCAACTTGACCCCTTGGCTTGGTGTAATCTGCAAATTTGCTAAAGGTGCATTTGATCACTTTGTCTGTGGCATTAATGATGGCATTAAACAGCACTGGTCCCTATACAGACCCCTGAAAGCCATCACTGGTCCATCAGGATGTCCATCAGGACTCTAAGCCATTGATTTACATTCCTCTGGGTGTGACCGTCCAACCACTCTCACCCTTCTAACAGTTCTCTCATCAAATCTGTCTCTCTGAAATTGAGAGAAGGATGTTTTAGGGGAACTGTGCCAAAGGCTTTGCAGAAGTCCAG
>VZRX01013124.1:27640-37880 GCA_013398075.1 Notiomystis cincta | reverse complement strand
GAAGGAAGGAAGGAAGGAGGAGGTGTATTTGCATGGCCCAGCTGTGTCAGTGCTCTGCCATGGGGGGGACTGGCCTTGTCCCCTCGTGAGGGTCTCAGGATCACACTTCTTCCCATACTTCCATACCTTGAAGCTCTCAGGGAAAATGCTGCTTCATTCCTCCTGAAAATGCAGATTACCAAAGCAAAAAGAGCCTGCTTTGCAGACTTTGCAGGCTGCCACTTCCCTGGAGTTGCCTCTCCCCCCTCCATGCTGCACAAGGACATCAGCAGCTCTGTAATTGTTCACCTCCCGCGCTGCCACATCTCTGTGGAGATGAAGGGCTTTAGACAGAGCCATCCACCCCGAGGAACCCTTCCTGCAGAGGAAGCCTGGTGCAGCACAGCCCCAAATCCCTGGTCCCAACAGCCTGAGCTCCCCTCTGTGCTCTTTGCAGACCCTTTGGAGCTCTGTGGCTGGCAGGGCTATGGGAGGACCCGGAGTGCTCCATGCTATGGAGCAGCAGCAGCAAGGCCAGCACGGCCCCGGGCTCCAATCAATGCTCATTCCCAGCTCTCCCCACAGTCACTGGCCCATGGCTGTGCAATGATTTGGAGGCTGTAATTGGCTGAATGCTTGGCTTAGCCCTCCACTATCACTAAATGGCACAACAGCAGCTGCTTTCCAGAAAAAACACTCCACACACACAGAAAACTCTGCTGGAGTTGTCCCTGTGTGCTGCTGGCAGGGCTGTTCCCATCTACTTGGAGGCTTGGAGCTGCATCTTTGGGCATCCCATTGTCTGTTCTGACTCCAGTGGGACATGGAGAGAGGGGAGAGGCACTGAGGAAAAGAAACTCCACCTCACTTTCCACATCCCTGAGAGGTCCTTGGGATATGTTGGGGCTTCAGCAGCAAAAGCATTGGGATAATGGCAGGCAGCTTGGCACCTTCATGGCCAGGTGGAGTCTCTTCCCACATATGTGCCCAGCAGCTGAGCTGGGACAAGCCAAAGGACAGGAGGAAACAGCCTCAAGTTGTGCATAAAGGGGAGGTTCAGGCTAGATTTTGGGAAAATATCTTCCCTGTTAAGCCCTGCTAGAGCTGCCCAAGGCAGCAGTGGAGTCCTCATCCCTAGGGGGATTTAGAAGCTACATGCATGTGGCACTTGGAGACATGGTTTAGTGGTGGCCTTGGCAGTGCTGGAAGACAAATTTTACTCAACAACCTTAAAGGATTTTTCCAAGCTAAAGGATTCTGTGATTCTGTGACTGCCACTGTGCCAGGGGATGGTGTCACCATGGGGCTGCCAGTCAAGTTGGAGGCTGCAGCAGCTCCTGTTGGTCTTGGAATTCCAAGTGCTGATAAAAGATTGCAGGTCCTGGCTGGGGGAGGAGGGAATCCGTCAGCTCCTGTTGTAGGAGAGGGTAAACAAGCTGGAACCCCAGTGGATTGGGGAGTGCTGATTGGGTTTATCTGCACGAGGAAGGCAGGAACTTATTTCACAGTGCTAAGTGATACAGGTAATATTTCCAAAACAAAATCTCCCGTTTGAAATCCAATTAGGGTTGCTAAGAAACAACATAGTTAACCAGCCAATATTTGCTAAATCCAGACTTTTGCAAGCAAGGAAACAGCTTCGCCAAATTGCACTAACATTACATAAATACATTCATATTAAACCAAACAACTGCAATCCTGTTAACACTGGCTGTGAGGATTTTCCTTGTTGTCTGGGGGATTTCAGGAGCTTCTGTAATGCTTCCCACTTCCCTGGCTGGGGGGTCTGTCCAGAAACCACAGTGTTGAAGGAACAGGGAAGGAATCTGTGTGTTTATTGGTGAACATACATCTTATGTGCCTGAGTGGAGGGTCTGAAAAGTAATTTGGGTGAAAAATAGTTCCTGGAGAATGCTCTTTAATTGTCAACTGCTCCAGTATAACTGATTTCCCCCCAAAAGTTCCTGCAAGTTTTACCAAAGCAGGTTGTTTTTCACGCCTGTTCTCGGCAGACAGAATCATTGATCTCCAGATTCTCTGTGTGGCTCTGCTCAGAGCAGCTCTCTGAGCCTCTTCTCCAAGGAGCTCCAAGGACTGTCCTCCCTGCCCATCTACCTGCAACACCAGGCATTCCAGGCTCACCTGGGACATCTGCACTTCCCAGACAGGGTCCCCCAGTGGGAGCAGTGCTCTTGCTCCACTACTTCACAGACAGTGAAGCTGCAGCATTGAACCCCAAACCCAAATCTCAGTGTCCCTGTGGCTGCACTGGCACAAGTCACCAGCCTGGGCTGAGCATCTGGGGTTTAATTTGGGCTCTAATTTTACATTTTAATCACCTTGTGGACTTCCCTGTTTGGCAGGACTGCAAGCTGGCCTAAGGTTTTGGTAGGGCTCCTCAAAGGCTCTTCTCAGTTTCTGTCCTGATAAAAAGCCCAATTCCTCCAGCCCTGATCCAGAGCAGAGACTCATCGACAATGAAGAGCCTTTCTTATCTCCTCCAGTGGGTTTAGGGCTTCAGCTCTGGTCTCTTCTTAGTGTTGGGAGAAAATTCTACACCAGGGCCTGCACCAGAGCCCCACACCCTTTTAGGTGACTCAGCCAGGTGTCCAATGCAACCATCCCACGTCCCATTCCCACAAAAGGGAGATGCTGAGTGTGATGGGCAGCTCAGGTCTCCCTGCACTGCTGCAGGGACAGCAGAGTTTTCCTGGGTTAAGCTTTCCATGCATGGTTTGTGTGGATACTTCAATGCCTGAGCCACCCTTAGAGCAGTCAAAGATCCCTGTCCAAGCTCTCCTTGCCCCCTGCTTCTCTTTCCTGGCTGCTGCTTTGTGCTGACTCTATAGACTCACAATCTTTGTGCCTTCCTGAGTCTCTTCTGGCTCCCCACAGGAGTGGGAATCCAAGGCAGTGGCCTTTGGCTCATGTGGAGGGCATAATAATGTGTCTGCTCCTTCAGTTCTGTGAATGTTCATCCCAGCAAATTGCTCTGTCTCTGCTCAAGGATCCTTGTTAAAATATGGACTAAAAGTGGCAGGAGCTGCAGACTACCAGGGTTTTTTTCTCCCAAGGAAAGATTAGATTTCAAAACTTCCTACTTTGTATTGAAGGAGAGCAGAAAATCTTTCTTACATCAACCTGTCTGGAAGTGGAGGTCCAGTTTCCTCCTGATTTGTGCAGTGCTGTGTGTTTGTTCTCTCCAGCAGCTTCCTAGCTGGAGGCAGGGCTCCTTAATTCCCTTTTGGAAAGGAATTCCCAGCTCCAGCACTAGAAAATGATCCCTTGCATAAGCAGAGCCCCAGACCATGCTGCACCTCCAAGGGGAGGCTCCTGGTTTGGCTTGTCCCACTGCAGTAATTCCTTTGTGGTGCTGAGCAGACCAGGGACTGCCTGCCCAGGCTTTATTCCCAGGAAAAGGGCTAGGGAAAGATGGGAGCAGCTGCTTAAATGCATGGGGAGAAACTGCTGAAAAACACCTCTGTTTCCAGCTCTCTCCCAGCATCCCTTTGATAGGGAGTGTTGGGAAGAGAACCCCAACTTTATGACAGGGGCTAAGAGTCACCAAAGCATGGAATGGTTTGGGTTAGAAGGGACTTGTTCTGCCCACCTGCCACAGGCAGGGACACCTTCCAGGTTGTTCCAAGCCCTGTCCAACCTGGCCTTGGCCATTCCCGGGAGGGGGCAGCCACAGCTGCTCTGAGTAGAAGAGAAGACGTTGCTCCTGATCCAAGTAGCTCCTCTGAAGTTTTCCAGTCACTTTGGGAAGCTAGGCAGGTAAGCCACTGGAAGGGATACTCCAGCTCCTCTAGCTCATTCCTGTAGCCAGAGGCTGCTTTCCAGAATATGAAACCTCTGCCCTTGAACTACTTAGAGGTTTTATAAGGTTCTACTTCTAGGTACTACCATCATGGTTCTGTAAACTTCCAGAAGCTGAAGTGACTCCTGGAAACTTCTCTGGTGGCAAACTCACTGTCCACATCCCACTGGCTCCATCCTTCAGTGAATTAAAGCATTTCCATGCCAGGGAGTGGGAATGGGTGGAACATCCCTGAGCATGCCCAGCCCCAGCAGCATGACTGTGGTCAGCTGTGGTGGAGGACTCACATCCCAGCACATCCCTGGGATTTGTCCAGGCAAAAGGCAGTGCCTGAGTGTCAGTGCTGTGACACTCCTAGAGACAGGACCCCAGGGATGGAGCACCAGGCTCTGGCCTGAGTCAGTGGTGCTCCAAAGCTCCGAGCCAGCCAGCAGAGCCTGGATGTGATGGAAGTAATGAACAGCACGGCTCCAAATTAAAATCAAGCTAATGCAAAGGGCAGGGACCTCACCTGTCACTCTGCTGCATCTCCACAGAGCTGCTGAGACTCTGCTGAGCTCACAGCTCTGGGTTCTGTGACCCTGGGGGCCGGGGCTGCTGTGCCATTCTAATGATGCTCCCAGGGGGAGCAGGGTGAAGGGCGTGAGGAAGGAGGGCTCGAGGGCAGCCACCTTTATTTAATGCACCATGGCAGTGCATAACTAACACTCTTTATCTCCCTGCATTTTGCTGAGAGGTGGCAGAGCTGATGAAGTCTGTCCCAATCTTCCCAATGACAATGCTTAACTTTTGTCTCCTTCCTGACTCTTCCCTGCTGCTGCTTCCATTTGGAGTTGACCATTTTGTCCTTAAACAGGAGACTAAGCCATGGGACCTTGCTGATACTGGTTCTTTCCTCCTCCATGACAAGGATGAAGAAATCTCTTCCACCTGTGAGGTGTCCTGCCCCTCCACATATCTGCCTCCCCAAAACTTAGGAGATTTTCATTATGGGAGAGGGAACACAAACAGAAACTTCCTTTTGCATCCCTTGAAGTTCTCCTCCAAGCAGAGCAGCAAAGTGGGGCAGGAGGCCAGTCTTGTGCCCAGGTCACCTCTCACAGCTGCAGCTTTGATTTGAAAATGCACTTGGAAATCTGGGGAAGGAGTGTTTGTCAGGGGAGTGCTTTGGAGGAGGAGAGGTTTGTGTCTTGGAAGCCATAAAAACCACTTCTGGGAGCTTTGTCTCACTCCTTAAGAGGTTTTGTGCCTAATTGAGGATTCAGTGAAGGCTCTTGCAGGTTGAGAAAACAGAGCTTGGACCAGCTGTGTGTGTAAGGGGGTGGCCAGGGTGGGCAGGAATCCAGTAAGGACCCCAGGTGTGAAAACTGCTGGGTTGTGACCCCAGGTATTTTCCTCTTCAGGAATGCCTGCCACGTGCTGTGTCATCTCCAAAGAGAAGAGGGGAAGGTGTTAATTGTCCTTGCTGTTTGTTCAGATGGTTAAATGCCAGTATTTTCCATCAGGCAGTCACCAGTGGGCTCACTGGACACCTTTCCCCTTCCAGAGTGGAGTAAGGATGCAGCAAAGATGAGCTTTCATCTCACTGAAATGCTTCACCCTGAGCCTCCCTCTCGGCACAAAGAAGCAGGAAGACCTTAACTCCACTTCCTGCATTTTCCATTGCATGTGGTGTGGGGACACAGCACTGAGGGTGGAATCACTGCCAGGCTGGAGTGGGACTTGCTGGGGGAGCTGTGGGGTGGAGGGGCAGAGCTCCTGCCCCAGCTTGAAATGGGGATCCACTCAATCCCAACAGGTGGGCAGAGCAGGAGGGCAGGTGCTCTGTGCCAAACTGATCAGTTCCTAAGGAGTGCAGAGCTCAGGAGTGCTGTCCTGACACCCCTTCCAGCCCTTCTCTCAGCCCAGCAGCCCTTGCAGGGCTCAACTGTCCCTGTGCCTCGCTGTCCCTCTGGGCTTTGCCCTCCCTTTCCCACATCTTGCTGAGACAGGAGGGGAATTGGAACTCAGGGACCTGGCAAGTGGCATGTCAGAGGCCTCGGCACCAATCGATCTGTCAGGAACCTGAGCACAGGGCAGCTGCTGACTGTGGGAAACAGCCCAGTGATAAATTGGATCAGAAAAACCATGGGATATTGGCACTTGGGGATGCAGGAGAGCAGGGGCTGTGCTAAGGGAGAAGGGGCATAATAAATGGCTCCTTTTCAGAGGTCTGGGAATGCTGCCTCTGCAGTACATGCTGTCCAGACTGGATAGGGAGATGGAAAGTATCTCTGGGCACTGTCCTGTGGCCTCTGGCTGGGCTCTGCAGGGCTCCTGCACCTGGTGCCACTTCCAGGGATGCTGCTGGTAAATGGAGCTGGATCCTGCAGAAGACAAGGTGGGGAGTGACATGACAGATAAGGGATTGGGAAATCCCAGGAAACTGAGCTGTGTGGAACCGTTGCTCCCCCTTGCCTGGAGGAAGAAGGGAGGGAAAAGGCTTCTGAAACCAACTTTCTTCCATAGAATCACAGAATAGGCTGAGCTTGAAGAGACCCACAAGGATCATCCAGTCCAGCTCCTGGCCCTGCCCAGGACACCCCAGCAATCCCACCCTGTGCAGCCCTGAGAGCACTGTCCAAACACTCCTGGATCTCTGGCAGGCTCAGGGCTGTGCCCATTCCCTGGGGAGCCTGGGCAGTGCCTGACACCCTCTGAGGGAAGAACCTTTCCCTGATATCCAGCCTGACACTCCCCTGACACAGCTCCAACTGTTCCCTGTTCCTATCTCTGTGCTCTTTGCCTCAGAGGACCTGCAGCACTGCAGGACCCAGTGAGGGACCTTGCTATAGGTCAGGGCCAGGCTCAGGCTTCTCCCCCAAGAGGGGAGAGCTGAGGGGGAGGATCGAGTCAAGCAACAGTGCCTAAGCTGCTTCCCAAGTCCTTAAAGCACAGCTTAAGGCAGTGAAGCGATCCCAGCAGCACAAGGAGGAATTACTGACAAACAGGGAGGCTGGCAGGGGAATCAGGGAGCTGGGGGAATGGCAAGGGGAGCACCTGGAGCAGGTGAGCTCACATGTCCTGCTGCCTGGAAAAGAGGGATTGAGATGTGGGTGGGCAGGGAAGTCAGAAAAGATTACTGCATGTCCTTCTGTGGGAATGAGCATGCACATGTTGGTGGCTCCTCACAGTGATCCAGAGGAGTCGAGGATGGGATGTTCACCAGGAGACCCAATGAGGCTTAAATACCTCCTGCACAGGCAGTAGCTGCAGGAACACTCAGCATCTGCCACTCTCTGCCAGGAAGGGATTCCATGCCAGGTCCTGCTCCTCTGGAGACCCTGTCATTCCCTTCCAGCATGGGAGGGGGCAGGGGAAGAGCTGCTGTTGGGACCTGTGTGCTGCTGGGATGTGCTTCCAGAGGAGGATGGAGACAAATGGCATCACTAACAGCTCGTGTGACAGAGCAGCCAGAAAACCCAGGGACAGCTGGTGCTGCAGAACGCCTTTGGAAGGTCTGGGTCTATGGAGCTGCATGGAAATAAACGACCAAGCTGCCAACAATTCCCCCACCCTTCCCAAAGCACGGCTGAGGAGGAAATGGGTTCAACTCCTGCTCCTCCCAGAGGAGGGAAATGGATTCTGAGCCGGGCCCGGGGATGGCAGGGTCCTGCAGCACTGATCACTTGGAACATCTCAGTTGTCATGGCTGGTTTGAAAGGAAACCTGGCACTGGAGGAGTACAGAGAACACCAAGACCATGCTGGAACCTTGAAATGCCTGGGGAGACCTGAAGGGAGCAGCACAGCATTTAAGTGTGTAACTCTATCCGGAAGGGTTGATTAAAATGTCACGAACGCCTAGGGAAAAAACAGGTCTTTGTGCTGGCCCCTAATGCCAGGAACTGATTTGGGAAGGTGAGGCTTGCAAAAAGGCACCTCCTGGAGAAACTCAGTGAGTGACTGGGTCATGAACCAGCCTGAACAAGGCTCCAAGGAACAGTAACTGTGTCCCTGAGAAGCAGAGGGCTGAGGGCAGCAGTCAGGCGGGCTCCTGGCTGTCCCCACACCCTTAGGACACATGCTCAGGCCTTTCCCTGTCTCCTGGGACTGCCCAAACCCCACTGCTGAGCTCCAAGAAGCCTTCCCTAACTGGGTACAGGCTTTGTGGGTTTTCTGGGCCTTGAGTGCTGGAACTTCCACCAGCTTGGACTAACTTGGGACTGCATCCACAGAGCAAATTCTTCCCCTGGCTGCTCAACATGTGAGTTGAGGGTCAGGAAACTTGGTTGCAGCTCGAGGTTTGTGGTATAAAACTCTCTCTGGCAAAGGCTCAAAGCAGAGGTCATTAAGATGCAAGACACCCTCCCCTGGAGAATGAGTTTGCTAATTAAAAATGCATTAATAAATCCAACGTTTCAGGCACAGGCACAGTGAAGGAGCAGTCAGGAGTTATTAAGCAGAGTGAGGGGGCAGGACCAGACAAGTCCAAGTCCTGAGCCCTTGGCTCAGGCCCTGCCTGAAGGAAGTCACTGAGGTGGATTGTGCTGGTGGATTGGGAAGGAGGGGAGCACATGGGAAGAGCTCTGCTTGTCCCCAGCCCTGTGAGCAGCCATGGCTATGGATGAGAGTGGGAAATGGCCTGATGTGCCCAGCAGCTGGATTGGGTCACTTGTCACCCTTTCTGCTGCTAGAATGACCAACCAGCCCCACGTAGCTCCGAGTTCCCTCCACAGGCTGTTCAGGTGGAGCTGCTCAGCATGGCCTTGCCTTCTGCAGGGTGCCAAACCGTGTCCCTCCTTCTCCTGGGTGGATTTTGGCATCCCAGCCTCGCCCTGTCCCTGGAAGGACTCGCTGAGTGCCAGACACGTGTGGCAGCTGCCTGGGCCCACGGGAGGTCAAACAGTGCTGCTGCCTCCTGGGTTAATGATGTCCCACTTGATGCCAGCAGAACATTATTTACTGAGGACATGGAGCAGGCAATCACTCTTCAGGAGCAGGTGATAAATCTTGTTACATCCCAGCCATCCCATCACTGCTCCTCGTAGCAGGAGCAGCGCAGGGCTGGGCCTGCTCCAGGGGCACAGGGATGGGGTTTGCTGTTGTTAAAGCAGCAGGACATGGTGGCAAACCAAACACTGGGTTTCACTGGATCCTTTCAGGAACAAACCTTAGGGAGGCTGACCATGGGGTGCTGGTGTCATTAATGGGGGCTTCAGCCACACCAGCTGGGTGATCACCTCCTGGAGGCATGGACAGACCTCCAAGGAAAGACTCAGTCCCACAAGGACACCATTCCTCAGCTCACAGCCACCTTTTCTGCCTGCATTGGTAGCTTGTCTCCTGGAAAGTCTGCTGGCTCTGGCTGGTCAGGAAACTCCCCAGTTTCTTGCTCACTCCCAGTGATCCAGGTGCTTTTTGCATCCATGAATTATCAGCCAATCCCTCCTCAGTGTAAGAGCTATTCTAAAAAGGCATTTGTCAGCTCCAATTGCTACCAGAGAGATTTGCCAGCAATTAATGCTTTCCATTAAAATCCCCAGGTGCCAGGAGCAGAGAGGGACTTATTTGGGGCAGTGGGCTGCCCTCCACCCTCTGCTCTCCATGGAGCACTGCTGTAGAGCTGTGTGGAATCATTAGGGTTGGAAAAGCCCCCCAAGGTCATGGAGTCCATCCATTAACCTAAGCCCCCCACTAACCCATACCCCCAGGTATCACAACTCTTCAGATGTGAGGGGATTATTCCCATGATGGAATGTCACAGAGGGTTATGCTTGAGGCTCCCTGAACTTTGTGACAGGAGCATTCATAGAGCAGAGGCCAGGGATGAGGGGAAATAAAGGCTCCATGATCCAGAGTTGTGCCAAAAAGTCACAACTGGTGTTCTGGAGCGACTCCATTCTCTTCGAAAATGTTGAAACTCTTCCCTCAGTCTGTCCCCAACCTTCATCTTTTGCAGGAAGATGTGACCTTGTCCTTCTTGGGAAGAGTCTTCTTGGCTGTTCAGGGAAGATGTGTTCCTGTCTTGTCAACCTCAAGCACTTCAGAGTGGGAATGGCCATCAATAAATGGATTTTTCTTGGCTCTCGCCCTGCCCAGTTTAATTCTTGGATAATTTACTGTGCCATTTCCTGACGTGCTGCTAAAATGTACAGCAGGGAGCTGGCAAGAGAGGAGCCAGAGCTCATCTGAGGAGATGGGGGTCACGTCCTGGTGGAGGAGGGGATGTCCCAGGGTGTCACCGAGTGCAGCTGACGTGGTGTCCAGAGAGGGCTGCTGTTAATTGAATTGAAGAAGACAAATGGCCATTAGCTCCGTCTCCAAAGGACAATAACTGCACTGATAATGAAGCTGAACTCCCTAATCCTGATCCCAGGGATCCATGAAGTTATGTAATTGATGGAATATCATTAAGAAAGAGGAAAATGTCCAAATACAGGCTGGGGGGGGGGGGGGGGCA
>VZRX01013124.1:1351-27601 GCA_013398075.1 Notiomystis cincta | reverse complement strand
ATTTGCTGAGGTCTGATGCTTACAGCCAAACGTCAGAGCCAGCTTTTCTGAAGCATGGAGACCTTTGAGTCCCATTTTTCTCCTCCTTCCCTGTTTTTTTCAAAGGCAAAATTACATTCCAGGCAATGATTGCAGTGACATTACGCTCAAGTGATCAAAACCTGGTTTGCTGCACCAATGTCAGCTGTTAAGGGGACAAGTGCCTGTGATGAATGTTTGATATCTGCCCATCTTTTCAGAGATGTGTCCCAGGAGGAAGACAGGACACAAACAGATCAGCTCAGCGTTCCCCTGGCATTTCCATGGCCTCTGGAGCCACATTTCCCAAAGAGCTCCAGGCCAGCTTTGCAGGGGGGATCACACCTGATGCTGCTTTGATAAGCAGCCCTTGGCTGTGGGGAAGAGGAGCTTTCCTAAGAGAAAACACCAATTTGTCATCACTGAACCTTTTTGCAAGGTGCTGAACAGCCTCAGTTGAGAAAAACCTGTTATCCAGGTTGGAATAAAGCTCCAAGCAAACCATGGTGGTTTGCTGCTGGCTGCCCTTTGGCCACCAGTTCCAAATCCCCCCAGACCAAGGAAAGGGAACCAGGGGCATCTGGGAGCTGCAGAATGGTGATAAATGGATACAGAATGTTGAGAAAGTGAGAAATTGATAAATTGCTGGGTGTTGATGGCATGAATTCCACTCACAGTATAATGTCACAGAATCCCTGGATGGTTTGGGGTGGAAGGGGGCTTAACATCACCTCATTCCACCCCTGCTGTGGACAGAGACACCTTCCACTAGGCCAGGTTGCTCCAAGATCTGTCCAGCCTGGCCTGGAACACTCCCACCCTTCCAAGGAAAAGCCTTCCTCCCCTGGCTGAGGCTGCAGGCAGTGGATGGAAGGCACAGGTAAATCTGCTTCCCTGGAAGCAGGACCATGGCTGCTATCCCAGAAACCTTGTGCACAGTTTTCCATGAATCCCAGCCTCATAACTGCTCTCCTCTAACACCACCTAAGTGATTTCCCCCTAGGCAGTGAGGTTAAGTCATAGGAAACAATTTCTATTTTTAATAACATTTTTGCTAAATATCCTGTCCCTGACTTTCCCCAGAGGCTCTGAATCCATCTGCAATAAGGGGGCTTTCAAAGGGCTTTAATAATAAATATAATACCACCATTCTTTTATGCTTGTAACTATTCATGCTTGACTGAATTCCCTGATCTTTTTATGGGGCTGTTGAAATATATTGTGTAAGTCAAGGGCAGGCCTGGGTTTAAGCTTCTTGTGCTCCCCTGCTTTAATTCCTTTCTCCAGGTAACAGTCCAGATAGTGCTGTCCTGCTGTTCCATGTTATCCATGCACAATAGGAACCACATCCATACCCAACCCTGCTGTCCCCAGGGTGGGGAGAACCCTGTTTTCCAAGAAAAATGCAAAATTCTCCTGGGTATATTCCCAGCCTAGCCCCATTTATGTCCTGCTAATGTTCCCTCCACATTCCTTTTATTTACTCCCAGGTACCACACCTCTTAGAGATCCTTTACCTTTCCTCTCCAAAACTGCTTTGGAGACTCCTCAGGAAGCAAAGTTCCCCTTTCCAAAGCTGTCAGGGATGAGTTGCCCTCACCTGGGATCCCCACACCACCCACCCATCCTCACCCCCTGCCCCAGCAGCTCCTTTTAACCATGTCTGAGCTGTGCTGAAGGAGTTCCCGTGTCCTCCTCTCCCATCTGCTCTTCCAGGACCTCTGTAGCTCCTTTCCTTGGGCATTTTTTCCCCTCTGAGCTGTTGGTTTCTCTCTTTCTGACCCCTTTCACCTTGAAGCTTTCTCCTGCTGCCCAGGCAGGCTTGTGCTGTGCCCTGGCTGTGTCTTTTCCTCATGTCTGATTGTTCCAGAGCCAGGGAAGCCCTTGGCTCAGCAGCAGAGCAGAGAGGAGAGAGTTTGCCCCTGAGCATGACAGGCAGAATGATGGGAACTTCTAAAGTAATTTGCTGTAAACAATGATCCATAATAGGTCACTTGTCTCTTCAGCAGTTCAGCAATTAAATCCATCAGAGCCATGGGTGTGATTGGACTGCTGGCAATTAGCACTGGAGGAGCCAGAGGGCCTTTCCAGTGATTTCCATCCCACTGCTTTAGGGTTTTTTTTGGTCTTTGGGCTGAGCTGTTTGAGCCCAGGCTTCCCTCTGCCCCACCCAAGGATGCTGGGGAACCCCTGGATTGGAGGTCTGAAGGCCCCTAGGAGCAGAGAAGGCTCTCCATCATCTCCTGATGGAGAATGTTCCTGCAGAAAGGGTGAGCCAGGGCTGACTCCCACTTATCCCTGCAGTCTGTCTGCTGTGTTAAAACAGACTGGGAATCTGCTTTGTCCTCCCAACAGGGAAGGACAGGTTTTGCTCATGCCTTTGGTTTCATGACATGGAATAAGTACACTTTCTCTAAGTGAAAGAGAAAGAAGAAACTTATTAGAGAAAAAAAAATCCCTCAGATTCCCAAAAGCTGGGAGTAAGCAGCAAAAGAAGCTCTTGAATGAGTCTGTTTCTGATCCTAGGTCAGGAAGCATGAAGGAGCTCTTGGATTTCAAACTGCAGAGCAGAAACTTTGCCAAGATCAGCCTTTGCCTGCAGAGTCTGGACCGGGGCCAGCCCTGGAGTCCTGCTGCCTCCTGGCTCTGGAGGCCTCCAGGGACAGATTGGGAGGATTTCAGGAGTGGCTGGTGATAACAGAGGGTCTGAGACAGCTCAAATCAGTCACCTTGAAAATCAGGGACTTTCATGTCATTTCCAATTGGACCATTAAGTGTCAAAGCCCATAAAACCATTCACCCTCTTCTACTGTGGTTACCTCGTCCAGGCTCCCCCTCTCCATCAGGATAAACTGCTCCATCCCACAAGGATTGCCTCAGCTACCCTGGATTTCAGCCAAATATATTATTTTTATCTCTCACACTATTTTGCTTGGCTTTTGAACATCCAGGATCACTCCTGTATCTGTAATTTTAACAGTGAGGACATGAAATAGGTGATTTCTCTTTCACTTGTGGGTCTCCATTCACTGCTGGGAATTAAACCAGGCCTTGCTGGAGCACAACAATGGGGATTCTTTGACTTCCCTGTTGAAATGCAGTGATCCCTTCACCTGTAGGAGAACACTTCTGCAGCATCAACACATAAATTCCCTCAGATCCCTTCCCTATCCCAGTTAATTATTTAGTGCTGCTGTTTCTATGCATCCCAGAAGGGTCATTTTGCTGCAGACATTATTTCAGGAGAAAAGTAGATGCTATTAGGTTTAACAAACTTAATCAACCCACCCAAATCTGGCTCTCCACAGAAATCCTAGGTGGTGTCAGCATGAGAGAAGATGGCAGGACTTAAGCAGAGAAGCACAAAATTTCCTTTATTATTGAATATCTTACTTTCAGGGTAGCAAAAGTGTTTGCCATCAGTTCTGGTTTAAGGTCCTGTCTTTTCCCTGCTGTCCTGCCAAAACATTGGTACTATGATAGGTTTTTACTGAAAAATAGATGAAAATGGAGAAATTCCAGGAATGGAAGGTGCTGTGGTTTTTAGTGCGGAAAATGCTTCGGTGGTGCCTTGAATTTTTGATGGGAAATACCGGCTGATTTTTTTGAGGGGTGCAGTTGGAATATCACATAGCCATGTACTGGTGCAGGGCAAGCTTCAGCTTCCATCAGGGCAGGAATTCAGCTCCTGGGCACATCCAGCACTGTTCCAGGTGCAGGGTGGGATGAGGAGAGCCAGAGGGTCCCCAAGCCCTCAGGTGTGGGAAGAACCACTTCCCTCCCAGGAGCTCCTCTTCATCCTGGCTCTCCAGACACATTCCCAAAAGAGATGTAGGGGATATGGGATGCTTCTTCAAAGGCTGGCAGGGAATCCCAATACCTGGATGAAGCTGAGGAAGAGAAATGGAGAGAGCAGAAATCAGAGACACTCATGTTAGCTCGTGATGAGAGAGATAAAGACATAAGCTTGGAGCAATCCCAATTGCCCACAGGGGAAAAAATGGATATCTGCCAGCTCTTTCTCCATCCCATAAGGGAAACAGGTCTGTTTCCAAAGGAAAAAGGAGGTGAGGAATGAGGTCCCACTGTGTGGGAATTGGGCTGGGCAGAGGAGGTATCACAGCAGTGCCATATGAAGCTGTCTTGCCTGTGGTCATTAAAGGTGACCTCTCTGCCCTGGTGTCACCAGGACTGGTGGAGCAGTGGAGCAGGGAGGCCCCAGGGTGTCCTGGCAGCCCCTCAAAGAACAGCTCTGAGCTGTGCCCTCAGGCAGCTCTGGCAGGGGACAGCAGATAAAGGAGCTCTAAAGCTGATCTGGACATCCTGCCTGGAATGAGGGGAGTGCTGGGAGCTGCCGTGCGGTCAGGGGATCCTGGACCCTTCTGCTGCTGCCCAGCCTGGCTGGAGCAGTTCCTGCCCTGGCCCTGCCTCCTGGAGTCCTTAATGTCCCCTGTGCCCATCAGAGGCTGCTGCTGCTGCTGCTGCTTTAGTCCTGCTGGCACCATCCTGGGCCTGAACTCACTCCTTTCAGGAGACTGGGAACCCTGAAATCACAGACTGGTTTGGGTTGGAAGGGACCTTAAAGATCAACTTCCCTTGGGCAGAGACACCTCCCACTATCCCAGATTGCTCCAAGCCCTGTCCAGCCTGACCTTGGACACTTCCAGGAATCCAGGGGCAGCCACAGCTTCTCTGGGCACCCTGTGCCAGGGCCTCCCCACCCTCAGAGGAAGGAATTCCTTCCCAATATCCCATCCATCCCTGCCCTCTGGCAGTGGGAAGCCATTTCCCCTGTCCTGTCCCTCCATCCTTTGTCCCCAGTCCCTCTCCAGCTTTCCTGGAGCCCCTTTAGGCCCTGGCAGGGGCTCTGAGCTCTCCCTGGATCCTTCTCTTCTCCAGGCTGAGCCCCCCCAGCTGTCCCAGCCTGGCTCCAGAGCAGAGGAGCTCCAGCCCTGGGAGCATCTTTGTGACTTGTCTGAGCAGGTCCATGTCCTTCTTTCCCATGATGTCCTTTCGTACTTAATCACTGCTAATATTTATTTCTTAAATAACAAAAAATGATCTACACTTGTTATGCCACGCCAGAGACAAAGTGTAAAGCAGTAAGGGATGGGGATATCTGGGATTGCATCTTCCCTGCTGGAATGAGAGAGGTTTTTCCTGGGCTGCTGGTGGCTCTTGGTTTCCAGGAGGTTGTGCTTGAAGGATTTGCTCCAGGTTGTCATGAGGTGCCCAGCAAGGCTGGATCTGGGATGGAGGTTGGTCCATCCTGCTGGGAGCATTCTCCCACCCTCTCATCCACATCATGTTTGTACAAGCAAAGGAGGGGGTGCTTTAAAGGCAAAAGAGTAGGAGCAGGGTAGGGAGGACCTGTGGGAAATGCACAGTTCCCAGTGCAGCCTTGATCCCAGACTGGACTGGGAGGCTGGCAGTAAAACAGGGGCTCAGATCACCCAGTTATCCTTAAAAACCAGCTCAGGCAGCCCCTGCTTGGCACTCATCAGTATCAGAGTGAGCTGCAAAACTTGAAATACAGCAGAAGGGAAAGAAATCTTAAGGTGGGGGAAAATTAATTTCTCTAAAAAAGAAGACCAAGCCAAGCCAAAAAAATAAAAGCAGTTGTTCTTTTTTCAGTCTGTCTCTAGCCCAAGGTCTTGCCGAGGGGATGGAAAACCATTTCAAAAGGTGGAAGAAAAAGTGTTGCTTTCATCAAGGATGGTAACAGAGCAGACTGCAAACTCAGAACATGTGTTTTGTTTGATATCAAAGCACTTTTGGGGCAAAAGGGACTTTCCTGAGAGAATATGGAGCACTTTAATGAAGGAATGTTTGCTCCAGCAGAGAGGAGGCTCTCCCAGAGCTGAGGGATGTGGGCACTGGGACCTCCAGGGATGGAGCAGCCACAGCTTCTCTCAGCAACCCAAAGCAAGGCCTCAACACCCTCCCAGGAAGAAACTTCTTCCCAATATCCCATCTAAACTTTCAGCTCTTTTGAGTTTAATGTATGGACTTAGAAAGCATCACTAAAATGGCAAAAAAAAATCCCAAAGCAACGAAGTTGCAGCACTCAATATTTATTTTCAATTCTTTTTTCCTTAATTTTTTTTCCCAGCTTCTCTCCTTGGATTTCTGATTTGACTGGAGATACCTGAACTCTTGGGAGCAGCACTGTGATTTTTCCCCCCTGTTTTTCCCCCTGAGATGCTGCTTGTCTGTTTGCCCAGTGATATTAATGGATTGCTCTCCACCTTTGGATGCATCGTGGAAGGTATATGAGCTCTTTGCAGGGATCATTTATTTCAAGGATAGCCTTGAACCCCAGAATGAGAAGATCTGAGCTCCCTCCCTGCACAGGCTGATCTCCAAAGTGATGGCCTGAGTAAAACTGCAGCTGTAATGCTGAGTTTGCTCTTCTGCCCACCCTCTCCCCCCTGATAGATGTGCTGGGTCAATGGAATATTATCCCTTAAAAGATTCAGGCATTTCATGTGGCACCACTGTGAAATCTTTGTAGGGGAAGGAATCAGGACACTCATTAGATTGAGCCAGGAAAATTATCCTGGCCAAAATTACCAGGTAGCACCTCTGGTATTTTAGGAGATCTTACCATGGGTCCCTGGAAGAGGAGCCCATTGTCAAACAGGGCACGAGGCCTCTGCCATGGAGAATCTCTGCTCTCAACTAAAGCAGAGAACTTCAGAATAAAAAGGAGCTATTAATATTAAAGTCAAGTGTCACCTGATGCTGTGGTCCCCACTGAATTCAAATGCTCTTGGAAGGTAGAAAATTAAGACAGATATTTATGGCAGGTAAAACAGAATGGCCTAGCTGGAGCAGGGATGAAACTGGAGAGAAAATGCCCTGGTGAGGCTGTCCCAAAGCCCATTAAATCACAAACTGTGGCTTTGGATAGAAACAAATCTACCAAAGGCATTTTGGTAATAATAGAATCATTCTTTCTAAAAGAGAAGCTTCTCTTTTCAGAGAGACAGTTTCACTGGGTTTGGGTAAGATGAAATCTCAAAATCTCAGCAGAGAAAAATCTCAAAAAATGATTGAATAGCACTTTTCACGACTCTCTGATTTGTTCCCAGGGAATCACAGAACCATTCACGTTGGAAAAGCCCTCTAAGGCCATCAAGTCCAACTGCTGACCAAGCACCATGTCCCCAAGTGCCACATCCACACAGCTGATAAATCCCTNAATCTCTGCTCTCAACTAAAGCAGAGAACTTCAGAATAAAAAGGAGCTATTAATATTAAAGTCAAGTGTCACCTGATGCTGTGGTCCCCACTGAATTCAAATGCTCTTGGAAGGTAGAAAATTAAGACAGATATTTATGGCAGGTAAAACAGAATGGCCTAGCTGGAGCAGGGATGAAACTGGAGAGAAAATGCCCTGGTGAGGCTGTCCCAAAGCCCATTAAATCACAAACTGTGGCTTTGGATAGAAACAAATCTACCAAAGGCATTTTGGTAATAATAGAATCATTCTTTCTAAAAGAGAAGCTTCTCTTTTCAGAGAGACAGTTTCACTGGGTTTGGGTAAGATGAAATCTCAAAATCTCAGCAGAGAAAAATCTCAAAAAATGATTGAATAGCACTTTTCACGACTCTCTGATTTGTTCCCAGGGAATCACAGAACCATTCACGTTGGAAAAGCCCTCTAAGGCCATCAAGTCCAACTGCTGACCAAGCACCATGTCCCCAAGTGCCACATCCACACAGCTGATAAATCCCTCCAGGGATGGGGATTCCACCCCTATGTCATTGCCTGCCCACCCTTTCTGGGAAGGAATTTCCCCTAATATCCAATCTAAACCTCCCCTGGCATGAAGTTCCCTCCTGTCCTAGATCTCAGCCCTTCACCAGTGCATCACCCCCAGTGCTGCTCCCAGCCCTGTCCTGCTGGCAATGCCAAGTTTTCCTTCCTTCTGCCTCAGTTTCCCCAAACTCCAAGCCATGAATCCCAGTTTAGTCAGATAGAAGCCTCAGAGGAGGCAACCACAGTACTTTTTTGGCAGCTCTAACCTGACCAAGTGGCTCATTCTGTGCTAATCCACATGGAATGGAAAGGTCATGCCAGTTGTGTTATTTTTAGGCATGAGGATTATTACTGCAGTAGAAATAGAAAATAACCTCAAAAGAGGAGTTGAAAACACAACACAAATATTACCTGGATTTCAGTGAAAACAAGGAATTGCTCAAGTCTTGACAGCATCCTTCCCTCCTCCTCCAAGGATGGATTTGATCCCAGGGTGTTGTTAACAGCCACATCAATGGATGATTCTGAGGAGGCTCTGCTGAGCAGAACCTGCTTGGGATGCTGTCACATTGATTTCTGGTGGGCCAAGCTTTTAGATCAGTTTAGGGTTTTTCCCCTTTTCCTTCTCAAGAAGGATGCTGGAATGGTTTCACAGCTGGATCTATTTGGTCTCAGCAGAGACACTGCAGTAAGAGCCTTGCCCATGGAAACAAATTCCTTTTTCCTTCTCTACAAGTGACCATGGAAGCCCTGAATGGCCTGGGTTGGAAGGGACCTTAAAGCCCACCCAGTTTCACCCCTTGCCATGGGCAGGGACACGTTCTACTATCCCAGGTTGCTCCAAGCCCTCTCCAACCTGGCCTTGGACACTTCCAGGGATGGGGCAGCCACAGCTTCTCTGGGCAACCTGTGCCAGGGCCTCCCCACCCTCACAGGGAACAATTTCTTCCCAATATCCAATGTAAAGCAAAAAATATCTCACTGGAGATAGGGTTCATGTGATTTGGGGGGGGTTTGCTGTAGGTCCACGGGGTGCTGATCTTCCCTGTGTGCTTGAACCCAAGGGGGTAGGTGCCATATTCAGCCTGAGGTGATTCTGCCTTTTGGGGAAATGTTCTGATTTAGGGGGTTCTGTTGAGCTTTTTGGAGGTATTTCAATTTTAAATTGAACTGACACCTTGTGTTTAGGTTTTCATGGGATGAACATGATGGTTTTTGGTAGGAGCCAGCTCTTACACATTCATGTCCTCATACCAAGAACAATGGAATATTCTGAGTTGGAAGGGACCCACAGGATCATCCTGTCCAATTCCTGGCCCTGCACAGACACCCCAACAACCTCACCCTGTGCATCCTCAAATGCTCCTGGAGCTCTGGCAGCCTTGGGGCCGTGCCCATTCCCTGGGGAGCCTGTTCAGTGCCCCACCATCCCTGGGAGGAAGAACCTTTCCTTGATTTCCAATCTGACCCTCCCCTGACACAGCCATTCCTTAGGTTCTGTCCTTGGTCACAGAGCACAGAGATCAGGTCTGCCACCTGGGAGGAAACTGTGGATTGGGATGAGCTCTACCTTCAGTCTCCCCTTCTGCAAACTAAATAGACCAAGTGCCTTCAGCTGCTCCTCATCTGGCCCTTCCATACCCTCCCCCATCTCCATGTCCCTCCTTCGGACACTCTTCAACAGCTTTAGATCCTTCTCATGTTATGGCACCCCAAACTGCCCACACTGGACAGGCAGGAATGACCCTGATGGTGCCAGATCCAGGTCCTGGGTCCCTCCTTTCTCTAAGCCATAACTGTGCCAAATGGAGTAATCCCACATTTTCTGTATCAGGTTGTTTATATGGAAGTGCTGCTGCTCAGACCTTCCTACCCGACTCTGTACATGGTGGAGGCACAAAGTGCTGGAGGCATGGAGACACTGGGGCTGGAATGTGATTTGTGGGAGTTTTGGAGAGGTGCTTTTGCATCCCAAGTAATTTTTGACGCCACTTTTACCATTGTCCTGCCTGAGATATCCAAGCACTTCCATAGGTGAGTGTAAACCCTTCCTTGACTGGGAAAGCGTCAGGACGTGTTCCTGGATTTCCTGCTGGAGGAAACCCCGCTGCCTACTGATGTGATTAATGGTGCTAAGCCCTGAATTTGAAAAACAGCTGTTGCCACGATCAGGCCTCCAAATGAGGTGCCAAAGAGCAACGAAGCAAGAAAGCCCCCAAATCCAGGGAGGCCTGGAAATAGGGAATGGTTCCTGTTGTGCTGCCCCAGGGTGTAAACCCAGAAAAACTCTGCACAAGAACAGCACAGGCCACAGGTGGGGATTTTCCTGGTGGATGACCAGGACCCCTCAGTGCCACAGCAGCTGTAGTTCCAAATTCCACCCTGGCACAGCATTTCCCAGGAAGCCATGCACAACCAAAGATGTTCAGCAGAAAACCCAGCTGTTGTTTCTGCTCCTGCACGGGAATGCTGTGAGCTGTCATCTTGGCTTTCTCTCTTTTATTATTTAAAAGACAGTGAACAAATAAGAGAAAATGAACTGCAAATAATGACTAACAGCACTTCCAGCCCAAATATTTGCTCGCATAATCACACGGCAACTTTGAAGTCTTGCAGAGGATTCCCGTGCTGTTCTTGATCCAGCTTTGGCACAAAGGGAATTGGGATGCACCTCTCTGAGTCAGCCCTGGACACTGAGAGCCACACTCAAGACTTCTCATCCCCTCCTGCTCCTGGGAGAAGTGAGGTGACAGAAAAGTGGTGGAAACCCAAGATTTTCTTGTGTATCTCCTGCCTGGGATCTTCCTGCGGCTCCAGGAAGTCGTGTCCCTCTTGGACATATTTCTAGCATCTCTGCTGTCAAACAGAACTGCTTGGGTGCATTTGTGCTCTTCAAGTTTGAGATTAAAACAACATTATCCAACCCATTCTTTCTTTTTTTATTTTCTTTTTTCTTCCCAGTTCAAACCCTGGAAGTTGAACCTGATTTTCTCCCAGCCATGCAGGATTGAGAAGAGACATTCTGGTCACTTGGCTTCTTCAGCAGAATAGCACAAAATCTCTGATTTCCTTGCAAGGTCAGGTGTTTTAGAATTCCTTGGAAGCATGGGAGCTGTAGCCTATGGCAAGGGGAGATGTTCTGCTGGACATCTGGAGATGTTCCAGCTGGATCCGTGACCGGGCCTGAGATATCCAAGTGTTTGACCTTGGATTTCAGGAGACCATAGAAGCCACTAAAGGTGTGGACTTTGACCTGGTGTGTTAAGCACTGTAGAATTACAGAATATCCCAAGGTGCACCTTCAAGGACCATCAAGTCCAACTCCTGACCTTGCACAGACATCCCAACAATCCCACCCTGTGCCTGAGAGCATTGTTCAAATATTCTTATTACAGCGCCCAACATCCTCCCAGGGTTCATTTTGAATTTCCAAGAGGGCCGAGCCTGAAACAGAAGGGTTTGTGTCTCTTTCCACTGAATATAATTAATGATTTCAGTCCTTGTAATTAAGGAGGGGCAATTAAGAGTGATACAAGGAGCAAGGCAGCATTTGGCATTTCCAGAAAAACATAAACCTGCAATTTAGGCTTTAATTCCAGCAGTGGCCAGACCTTTCTTGGCCATTAAAATATCAGGAGATCCTGTCGAGTGCTGGGTGCTGGTGATTTATGATCAAATCTAACACGTAGGTAGCAGGTGGCATTTCCACACTTCCTGCAGGGAATATATCCCAAAACGTCAAATTAGATTATCCAGCTCCTTCCATTGGAGAAAAATGTGTGAGAAAAGCACTAGGGGAAGAGGAGGAAGGAGGGGGAAAATGTTTGCTCTATTTTAAAATTATTATTTCAGCTTAGAAGTGTTGAGGTGGCTGCAAAAATTCAGAGGTGTTAAAACTCAGAGTAACAGGGAAATGTGTCTTTCTTCTTGTTGGCACCATTTTCTCTCTGTCTCACAACTTTTGCCCATTGGAGAGCATCCTTTGTAGACAAAATCCTTGACACCTGTAAAACATTTGGAAGAATTTTTTGGCTTTTTTTATTTCCAAAATGTGCTTTCAGAACAAGAAAAATCCTGATAAATTATTTCAAATTAATACTTAAAAAGAAAGAAATACATCATGATTGTGATTTTTTTTTTTTCCACTGATATTCTTCCTCAAAAGACATTAAGCCATTACCTGTCCTGACTTTAGAGGTTTGGAAACCTCCCCTTCAGCTTTATTGCCAAATCCACTTGGAACTGATGGGATGCCAAGTAAACCCAGCTATTCTCACTCCCAAAAAGGATAAACTCTGCTAGCTGGGATCATGATGATGATGATAATGATGATTGATTGATTGATTGATTGTTATTTATTATTATTGCATTGATGCTGGTGGTACCCTTAGGTTGGGGAAAGCTTTTTGTTTTATTTCCCCCACAAATCCTAATAAATTATTTTCATTGCTGTAGGGTTATCCCAAGATAGCTGTGCTGATGTGCCATTGTCCTGGCCTTTCTCCAGCATTCCCAGGAGGCTTGTTGGTGTTTATATCTTCCTTACCACCTCTGTTCCTTGGAGCAGAGGATGGTTTATCTCCTGTTTTAAAGGGCTCTGCCATATTCCAGCCCTTCCCTAAATCTCTGGTGCCCATTAATGAGATTTGTTCTGTATTGGAGCTGAGCTGACAGATGGGCAAGGACAATGTCCTGGAGTTTGGGATAGCTGGAGTGGGGGGAATAATTCTTGTGGGATGTTTCTGCCTGGTGAGCACTTTCAGAGCTAGATTTCAGGTTCTCTAGAAGTGCCAACCTCTTTTTCCTCTTGTTTTCCCCTTGTAAATCCTGCCTGAAGAGGGATTTCAGCTCAAACTTTCAGCTTCCTTTGACCTGAGCAGCCTGGGGCAAACCTGGGGTCAAACCAGGGAAGTGAAAGGGGTTTTATTGCCAAGATAAATTTAATTGAGAGATTTCGGTGAAAATAGCCAAGTACTCTGCAAAGTGATGGTGCTTGAAAGCAGAGTGGCCCCAGCTGAAGGTTTTGATGGTAAACCAGAGAAATATGGCAGGGTTTGACTACCAGGTTCCTCTCAGCTTGTTCCAGAGGTGGAACTGATCCACCCAGCTTGGACAATGCCATCAGCAAAGCCGGGCTTTCCCTGAGCTTTGCATCTCCCTTAAGGAAGGAGGGAGGTTTCCAAAGACTTCCCAAACTACTCCAGGTGAAGCTTCCCATCTTCAGACACTCTGCTGCATCCTGTGACATCCAGAGGTGGTTTGGCTTCCCAGCCACCTTTACCTTTGGTCACCCTAGCCCCAGAGGAGAAGTTTTCCTTAACTTCCAGCACCATCCAGTTTAGTTTTGGTTTCCACAGCTGTCATTTCTCTGATTTAACCCAGCTCCCTGCCCTGCCATGCCTTGAGGGTCATGGTGGGCTGTGAGTGTCAGCTGGGACACGCTCCACTCCTTAGGTACATCCCAGGAATGGGCTCATCCTGGCAAAAAGGGCTTGCCATGAGCAAGTAACCAAACCATCAGGAGCCTCATGAACAGAGGGGTTACACCTCAAGGGCCTGGGCATGAGTCAGATGATGCTTCCCTTCCTCCCCTTCAATCTTCCCATCTTCTCTGTTCCTCCCACCCCACGCCTCTTCATTCATCTCCTCCCTTCCGTAGTTAATTCACCCTTTTGCAGGGACCTTTCATCACTGCCACTTTTCCTGCTTGCCTCTGATCCATGTGAAGGAACGAGGATGTCACTTGTTGGGGGCTGGGGAGGGGACCCTGGTGGCAGATGGCAGCAGGGCTGAGCTGGGGCTCATCCATCACTGAGCTGGCAGAGCGGGACTGCCGCTGTTGTTTCCCAAAGGATTGGCATTCCAAGGGTGAGCCCAACCAGGTAATTGCTGGAAAAGAGGAGGCATTTTTCACCACTGACATGGAGGAGAGGGACAGGGCTAGCCTGTGCTAATGCCACAGTGAAGGATGTATTCATCATGGGTTCTCCTTTTTTTCCTTTTTTTTATCCATCCTGCTTTGATCGATGCTGAATTATTCCCAAATGCCAAGCATCTGGTGAGTCTACAGCAGAAATCTTTCCAGCAGCTGAGGCACTGGGAAGCAGCCAGACTGTGCCAAGATCCTGCCACTCTTGTCATTGTCATCCTCATCACTGAAGTCAAAGGGTCACAAAATTTCCACCCCCATCCTCCAGGGATGGTGGTTTGGGTTGTGGTGCTGCAGCAACCTTCCCTTCTCTGAGATCCATCAGGTGCAAACAGTGTGGGAAGAGAGGAGCCCATTTCCCACTTTCCAACCCCTACTTCCAGCAGGAACAAATACCTATGCCAAGGCTTCACTGCTGCCAGATTCCAGTCAAGAAACCTCCAGAGGCTTTGTGGTTTGGGGAGCTCCTGCAGGTGACAGAGCCTCAGGATGGAATTTAATGACATCGCTCCCAGTCCTCTCCGAGGTTTTTTGGTGTTCACGCTGCTCTGGCTTACTCGAGTTTGTTGTGGTTGTGCTTGGATGCCAGCCAGGGCTGTCACTGAGACAAAAATAACACCAAAAATGTTTACCAGGCACAGGCTCCTGGGCTTGGTGTAAACTTAGAGGGGACCCCAATGTGAGGAGAGAAATAAAGAGAGAACTTAATCAAGGAGGGCAAAAAAGAGTCATCTGTTCCCCTCTATTTTTAGTTTTAGACATTTGCAGAATCCAGCCAATTCTGAAGCTGATCTCTAAATTTATTCTGTCCCTTTTTAGAGAACTTTCTGCATTTTCTCCCCCTAATTTAAGTCTCTTTTCAAGTATTTTTAAAAGTGGCAGTCGAGGCCAACTTTGCCTATTGAAGTTATCTCACACTTGTCTTTAGGAAAGAGCCAATAAATCAAGGCATTATCATGGGAATTGGCAGGACTGTCCAAATCTTTATGCAGCAAAATTCAGTCCTAGGTTTCAGCTGCGATTTGCAAACAAATCCTGAATGCTGCCATCCTCCCCAAATGCATCCTCTGCTGGGAAGCAGTTCTTGAATGGTGTGGAGCAGGAATTATAAGACTTTAATTCCTCATATCCCTCTGGTCTGCCACAAGTCATTCCCACAGCACAGAACCATTGAAAGGTTTGAGTTGGAAGAGACCTTAAAGAACATCTTTTTCCAGCCCTGTTCCACAGTCATTCCTCTAATGTCAGCCGTTCAAAATTGAGGCTTTAGGACTAAATTCACTAAATTCAGCGGCTCTGTTCTATCCCAGAGGGAGAGTGGCACCAGCAGCACTGGTTTCTGCTCTCATTTCCATCAGGATGCTCCTTTTCCTCATGACCACGTTCAGGGACAGCATCCCCTCAGTATTCATTCTCCCTCCTAATGTTTTCCAAGCAATCTCCTCTGTTTTCCTTTGCTCCCTGCCCCTGCAGTTCTCAGTTTACTCTCCCTGAATCCGTTCTGGCAGAGGCAGGAGGAGCTATTCCCTTCTGTCAACACTGACAGAGCAGAGCTGATTCCACTTGCTCCATTCCCACTCCTGCTTCTCCCAGGATTTAAGTTATTCATTCACAGGGTAGAGAGACAACTGTATTCCTTCCTCTTCCTACTTATGGAATATTTTGACATTTCCCCGTGTCTGTTTTGATTCAGTCCCATCTTTAAATAAATATCTGCCTTTCTCATGGGAAGAGTTCCAGGAGCTCCTAGCTGGGATGTGTCTTTCCAGCTGAGTTGTCTTTGTCAGGATATTGAGGAAACAGGGAGAGGTTTGGGGGGACTTTTTTGGGTTTAGGCAGAGCCACACCAGGGCAGTGTTCCAGAGGTTTACACTCCCCCTCTTCTGTGTTTGGTTATCTTCTGGCCAGAGACTTTCAGTGTTCAGGGAAAAAAAAAAAAAAGAAAATAACAGTTTTCCAAAGTGGGGATAGGGAGGAATTCCTGGGTTTAATGGAATACTCTGCTAGGAAACAACAACAGGAGGATTTTTCCAGCCACGATCAAAAGCAATTCCCAGACTTGGGGAAAGGGAGTTTTTCTTGCTGTCCTACTCAGCGTTGTGGTTTTGGAATTTCTGGATATTGCTCATGAGGTGTTTGGCCTCTACTGAGTAGCACAAGGCTCTGCTTTTCCTTCAGCCCAGGCTTTGGCATCTCCTGGATACCTGGAGGGATTTCCAAGGCCCAGAGGGCAGGTAATATCACTCTTAAAATCCATTGTCTCATCCAGGAGGTCCTGTGAAAGCCAGCCCAGCTCCCAGGTGAGAACGTGCTGCTGCTATCATCCCTTCCCACATTTCCAGGCCAGGGGCCCTGAGGAGAACCACATCAACACTGACAATTTGTGACAGGCTCTGATTTGTTGTTAAAAAAGCCAACTATCCTTAAATGCCTCAAAAGGCTGGAACACAGACATCCTGTGGGATGTGGAAGGTGAGGCTGTCTGCTACTGGTGGTTACTGCTACAGGGAAAAGTCCAAGGAGGAAGTTAGGAATACCCAAAATTACAGGTCTCAAGGGACATCCAGCTCCAGGTGGCACCTGCAGAGCCCAGTGGGATGTTCCCTCTGTCTCATTCATACATTTTCCTGCCTTTGGCCACATGGGAAGAGCTGGTGCTTCCCTGAGCCCTGACAATTCCCACCTCCCCAGGAGCTCCTCGCACCTTCTCCTCACCTCCTCAGCCAAGCCACGGGTGTCCTCCCCTCCCTGCAGGCCTGGGGGAGGGATTCCCACTTCCCACAGAAAGGCTGGATCTGTGCAGAGGGGCTTTCATTTGACTTGAAACCTGAGTTAGATCAGTCTCAGCAGAGCCACAGGTCTGCACCCTATCTAGGGAGCTTCCCATTGTTTCAAATCCTTAGGAAAATGAAATTAGCAGTGGCTTTGCAGCAGGTTGTGCAACCCTGACGGTGCCATATATTTTAGATTGTCTATTAAATACCTGAATTTTAGCTAAAATTTCGGCTTTAATTATGATCAGGTTATCACCCTGCTGTAAAGGTCTTGAGATTTCCTTGAAGCATCTGGCTGGGACTGGGTGGAGTTTTCCAGGCTCTTTCCAACACCCATGGGGAGCATAGAGCAGAAAACAAATTGGTTTATGCATATTGACAAACAACCCTGTCAGAAATTCATCTTGGTATTTCCTAGGTGTCAGCACTCCCTATATTTAAAAGAAAAAATACATCCTTTCCCTCATTTGAATGATGTTTTAGCCCCACTTTCCTGTAAATTTTTATTTAAAGAAGGGTTGGATGGGTTTGAGGGAGCACATCTGTTTTGGGGTATCCAGACGTGCTTGAGGGATGCTCTTGGAGCAGTCTAATTCCAGTTCTCTCTACTTTGCAGCTGACTGCACACCAGTGACTCTCCCCTGGAGCTGGGCTGCCTCTCAAGGTCTGAGATTCCCTACCTGGACTGCAAAATCCTTCTTTACCCTCAGCAAAGAGATTCCTTACTCCCAGATCCGTGGTAAGCCACTCATAGCAAGTGACTCAATACCACAGAAATCCACAGAGTTAATTCCTGGAGACCTAAACTGCTGTCCAAGTCTGGAACTAAGGCTGGGCTTAGTGTTTTAGCTCCATCAGGAGTCTAGAAAGCTAGAGGTACTCTGAACCCCGTGGCTCAGTGGGTCTCTTTACCCTTTTGCATCTTCAGACTCTGTGTAAATAATTTTGGCTCCATTCTACTTCAATTTCCCTTGCACTCATGGAGTAAGCAATGGAGCAACTTTGTCACTGGACTTTGTTGTATTTCTATAAATTCATCTTAAAAGTATTTTTGTTAATGATGGTGATTCTTTGAGCAACCCTAAATCCCTCATTCATGACAGAGGGAGGGCTGGTCCTTCCCACTCCTGCCCAAATAACCCAACCCAAGCCAGCAAGAAGGAAGAGCTTTAATTGGAAACATCCCCAGCTCTGCTGTGCTCAGCAATGCCAGGGTCACCAGTTCTGGGGGAGCTCATGCAACAAATAACGTGTTCCTTCTTTTTTTTTTCTCTTTAACTGGAAACTTAGGAGCAACAGGTCGGTGTTTCTCCTCACATATGCCTCCCATCGTTGCCTTTTGTTGTTTTGGCTGCAGCTTTCCTCGCAGGGCCCCGCGAGCTCACCGAGCAGCAGATGGCCTCCTCCTTGCTTCATTTCCAGCCCTCGTTTTTTCCCACACTAAACCAGACTTTTTCAGGCACTACTAATCCCCTGTGCCTGTCACTGCTGGAGAAAAGCATTAATAACTCCAGTTATCCTGGAAATATCTGTCACCCACATTTGTTTTGTGTTTCCCTTTGGGTAATCGTGCTCCAGATCTAATTACTGCCGAAATTTCCTTTGCTTCGACGAGCAGCATTTTGGGTTCTCTCCCTGGCTGGGTGGAACTTTAACTCTGCCAGTGGGGGGAGATCCATGTTGATTTACACCAGCTGAGGAGCTGCTGCTCCACGTCTTTATTCCGTGTGTGGCTTGGGGTTGTGGAGATGGCGGTGATGGATGGCTTCAAAAGCCATGGGAGCTGTGCTCGTGCAGAGCAGGGAAGTCCAGGAAAAGCAGGGACAGACTTTAGTTGGGATAAGTGAATTTAGGATGAGTAGCTGTGAGAGTAAAGAGAAAGGGAAAAGGGTTTTAATCCTCTCCTGCAGCTCGAGAAGAGCCAGAACTGGGGCAGCTGGTCAGACTGGGAGGGTGAAGCCTCACACTAAACCTCTGTGTAACACCACATTGAACAAAGGAGGGAAAGGGATTTCCCAGGATGGAGGTCCCTGGGGCTGGGATAAGGGGAACATGAGGATCAAGCAGGGAAGGAGGGAGCAGGGCAGGAAAGGTGGCAGGGCAAGGGTGGCTCTGGTTTTAACTGCAATTTACTCACACAGCTGGGACCAGGATGGGCTCGGGAGCAGACCAAATAGGACTATTGGGATAGCCAGAGGTCATGGTTCCTAACAGAGGAAAGTGAGGCAAGGAGCACACACAGGAGCAAAAGCCCCCAGTTATCCCACAGGGGAGCAGGACTGATGGCATCCTGTGACCCTGGAAGGGACTCAGGGACAGGACACCACCTCGGCACTGGGGCTGCAAAGAGCACTTCACACAAGCTTAAATCAACAGATTTGGGATCTTCCCTGGCTTAGCTTTAGCAGCTGAGGCCATGGAAGAGAATTGATGTCCTGGACAAAGCTCAACCAACCACTTCCACCTACAAAGAGGCAAAAAAATATTGATATGTTAACCACAAGAAGAAAGAGGGAAGGATTGGGCTTTGCTTGGTTTGCTCCCCCACAGTATCCAGGACATGAATGGAGAGAAAGGGGCTGTTAAAAAATGCAAGGAATGGGGAAACAAAAGACAGACAACATGTCTTTTCTTTTTTCCTTAATTAATCTTGGGAAGTGATGACAGCAGAGGATGAGGAATGGGAAGTAAATGCTCTGCTAACAGCCTTTCATAGAGATCCCTGCGTTTGACAAATGAGCTCAAAGCCACAGGCCTGGAACCAGAGCTGTGCCAGCACAACAGGGAGAATCCAGCGGTCAGAGCAAAGGGATGGGAGGGGAAAGCCCCTCAGATCCCTGCCTGCTTGGGACATGCCCAAATAATTGCTTTGCTGGTGCCTTTGCTGGATGTCCGAGGGCTACTCTGCTCCAGTCACCCTTCCTGTGCCACAGGAGGTGCCTTTAATTGGAATTTTAGCAGCAGGGCCCATGGACCTGACCAAAACTTTAGTGCTCCACCACTAGTGCTGGATCCGGGATCTATCTTGCACCTTCTGTGTTTTTATTTTATTGCTCTGGAAAAATTTCTTGATTTTTTTGGGTACTTTTAGAGGCACAAGTTCCAGCCCACATAGGAGAGGGATCCCAGGCTACATCAGAGGGGTCTCATAAGGATAAATATAGGAAAAGCAGGGAATATATTAAGGGTGAACATCAGAAATTGCAACATTTTGTGGGACAAAATAAGAAGGAAGAAATAGAAGCAAACAGAAGAATGGGAGTGAAATGGAACAGAATGGAAGAAAAAAGAAGAATAGAATAGAACAGAACAGAACAGGATAGAAAATAAATAGAATAGAATAGAATAGAATAGAATAGAATAGAATAGAATAGAATAGAATAGAATAGAATAGAATAGAATAGAATAGAATAGAATAGAAAAATATAATTAGAGTAAAATAAGAATAATTAAAAGGCTTTTAAACCACAATAATCCTACATTTGGGAGGGATTGTCTTTTAATTTGGTCATTGTTGTATTTCTGGCATTTTGATTCCAAGACCTGAATGGAATTTTGAGGGGTTTTTGCTTGGATTCTGATTATTCCTCAGCAAATTTGGGCTGGGGCTGGGGCTGGCAGTGATCACCTGAGAGCAGCTGGAGACACAGAGCTGTTATTACCCCAGCCAATCCCAGCTATAAACTTTATTGCCCTATAAAGAGGAACCTGCAACATCAGAGGCTTTTCAGGGATCAATAAAATCAACGTTAACTAAATTGTCAGCAGTCATTCTCCCCTCCCCCAGCCTGCTCTGCTGTTCTGTTCCAATTAGACTAAATTGGGACTCCAGATTTTGGGTGGAAGCCAAACTGTCAATCCCATAATCAGTTATGAACAATGTAAGCAATGTCTGTCTAATCTGTAAACGACCAGCTCATCTGAGAGGCTCCTGTAATGATGCTAAAACAACCATTGGCTTGGGAATTATTCATGTCTGGAAAGAGGTGTGGGGAGGGGGAAATTTCCCATTGAGAACTGTTGAGCATAAAATCCCAGAATGATTTGGATTAGAAGAGACCTTAAATAGTATCTTGTTCCACCCCTTGCCATGGCATGGACACCTTCCACTATCCCAGGTTGTTCCAAGCCCATCCAACCTAATCCTGGCAGTTTAAGGGGCTTCAAAACCTACTGCAACCTTTGAGGGTAAATACGAAGAAAATGGGAGGGGGGAAAGGGGAAAGTTCAAGGTGGGATGGATTTCAGATATGTTTAGGGACACAGTTTGGTGCTTTGTACTCTGTAAGTGGGGTGGGGGCAGAGCTGGGACACCCAGGGGCTGCTTGGTATTGGGTGTGGATGAAGTGCCAGAACATCCAAGTGGAGGCAACCAAAAAGCCCCTGCAGTGAAGGAACTGCTCACAGGTCTCACCACACCTGAGCATCACTCACCAGCTGAGAAATGAGGCTGGGAAGTGCAAACATCTCCTGAGGAACGAGGGCTTTGCTAGAGAGGGGCAGAGGGAAACACAGCAGGAAAACCAAGGAAATCCCCCTGGCCTGAGGTGTCTCCATGGCAAGGCCCTGTGTCTGCAAACTGAGCAGCAAAACGAGCCTGCTGGAAAGTGTGGGAGCTGCCTGGCACGAGGGTAGGGCCAGAAGCACAATTTGGGGGGATTTTGGAGGGAATTCCACAATGTGAGAGAGCTGAGGCCTGAGCATCCACAGAGTCAGTGGGAATGGGAGGGTGAGTTTTTGGGAAAAACACACGACTTTTCCCCCACTCACCCCATGTGAAATTCCAGAAGGATTTCCCAAATCCTAAATCCATCATTTCCCCTGGAACACATCTCAAAGGCTCTGCCTGCTCTAATGCCTTTCCTCATCTCCAGCAGCACAGGTAAGAATAGCAACGATAAAAAATTAAAAGCTACAATAAACATTATTGATGCCATTCCTAACGAGGCAGAGGGAGAGAAGGAAGAGGAGAGGATGCTGAGGTGATAAATATGGTGTGTCAGCCATAAATTACAGCCATCATTAGGCTCCTACAGTGGGGCCTGACAAATTGTTTTGGGGAAGTACAGGCTGAGCTGCACCTTCCAGTCTCAGCTCTTCCGAGGCTGCACCTTAAAAAAAATCGATCCAATCGATTCTGTATCAATCTGAGATACAGCTGGAATTATGCTGGTATTGCCCTCAACCTGTTGGGCTTCTGGGGAAGGATGAGGGCTGCTTGCAGTGGCACTGGCTTGGATTTGATGAAGTAAGGAAAAGGAAAGGCTGCAGGGCTTGCTGCAGGTCCCCAGCTGGGTTTGCAGGTTGCCATCACCCTGCTCACTTCCCAGTTCAAGGATTTGTGCTTGGTTTTTCTAAAGGATGGGCTTTGCCATGGTTGGATGGGGATGATGCCCAGCTGGGCCCTTTCAGGAGAGTCTCAGCCTCCAAATCTGAAGGGATAGGAGCTGTGTCAGGTGGCACTGGGGTGATGAAGGGGCAGCAGCTGGTCCTGGAATTCCCAATTCCCATGGCTAGATGTCTGTCTGTGACCCCCTGGTCCCCCAGCCATGCTGGTACAGGATGTGCCTCTCCTCCAGAGCTTTTTGTAATTCCAGAGGATGCCAGCCCTTTCTTCCCAACCTGGTCCTTGTCCCTGGCCTTTAGCTGAACTCATGGCTAATAAAGAGGGGGTTGATGCCCTCAGGGTGATCCCAGCTCGCCCTGTGCACAGATCACTGTGGATTCTCAGCTTCCAGCTCTCCATGCCCTCCCCTCCCAGCTCTGAGTTTCCCATCCCTGCAGCTCCCAGGTGTTTTATGTGGAGCAATGACTCCTGCTCTGCCAAAAGCCCTCCAGGATTACCTCCACCTGACACCTTATAGACCTCAACTTGCAGTAAAACAGAGAAAAAGGGGGAAATCCACGGGCTGGTGTGGTCTTTACAAAAGCCATTCATCCCAGGGCTCTTCCCAACAGGCCCCAAATGAGATTCCTGCAGTAGATGATTTGTTTTGTCCTTCTCCTGCTGGCTCAGATTAATCTCTGCTCCCGAAGTAGTGGTGTCATTTCTAGGAGACGTACGGCGGCAGGAATCACAGAGCCCCATAAATTGGAGACAATTCCAGATCCATCCGTCTTCCTTCCCGCTCTCCATCCCCACTCCTCTCTTCAGGGCAAGGGCAGGCCCTGCAGGCACTGGTGCACTCACTGCTTTGTGGACTAATAAATATTATAAACCCCTCAGGATGGGAGAGGTTGGAACAACAGAGATTCTGATGCTCCACAGCAATTTGCTTTGTGCTGCTTTCCTTCCTTATGTTTGGCTGAAGGAGCAGGATCATGATCCTTGGTGAAATGCCACATTCCTAATTTTTTTCCCCATGGCAGGCTTTTTTTGGGGAAAAAAATACCAAACAGAACAAAACAGTTTTGAGTATCTTCTCATTGCAACAGCTGGACTGAAGGGCTGAGACTTCAGAGGAGGAAGCAAGTGCAGGGTGATGGGATTTAATTGGGATGTGGGTGTGGATGTAGGGATGGAACAGGAGCAGATGGTGCAAAACCATCCTGCACAGTGGTCTCAGACCTGTCCTGTCTGAGCCCATATAGTGCTAATATGTACCTGGAATATCATATAAAGAATGAAACATGATATATGAAACAGCATAAAATCATTTAAGTTGGAAAAGATCTCCAAGATCATCAAGCCCGACCTTCAAATCTGTGTATATGTATATATATGTCTGTCTTTATACACACACAAAAAATGTACATGTAGAGATAGATAGACAGGTAGATATATTGTCCCTGGAAACAAAATGAAAGCTTAGAGGAGACAGGAACACCACAATTTATTATTTATGGAGCCCAGGATGTGACAAGCCGTGCACAGACCTGGCAGCAACAGCAGCCTCTCCCTTCAGGATTTCAGGAGCTTGCTCAGGCACAGACAAACTGGAGGGAGAGCCCAGAGGGCTGCAGGGAGCCACTTAAGGCTGGCTGGAGGAAGGGGATGAGGCTTTGGCACTCCCAAAAATCCAGCTGTTCCCTAAGTGCCCTGTCTGCACTCATCAGTGTAAGGCAGCATCACCCATTGTGGTTGCTCCATCATTCCCAGAGCTGCCAGCTGCTGCTGTCATGGGACACCAGGAGGGTGACAAGGCTTGGAGGAGGACATGTCCCCTGTGGAAAGCCATCACCTGCATGTCCCCTCACCCAGACCAGGCAGCCACCCCCAAAAGGAGAGCAAAAGGGCACCATTTCTCTGGTATTATTTTTGAGAGCTGCCTGAGCTCAGCTCAGCACCTGCCTGTCTCTGTCTGTTTGCCTCTGCTGAGAAGATTCATTACTTTGATGGATTTGTGTAATTTTTTCAAGTGCTTCGGGTGACAAACAATAAAACACACTTCACACTGGGCTCAGAGGGGCTGGGGGAGCAGGGGACATTGCAGAAATCCTGAGATTTCTCCCAGGAAAGGCTCATTCATCCCTCACCTTGGGCAGAACAACTCTCCAGGTGCCAGCAGGGAAAGCCCTGCAGGACCATGGGGATTTGGGAGCTTTTCCTGGTGGAAAGGGCAAGGCCATGGGTGTGAGCAAAGCTGCTGAGCCTCCAAAATTCAATCCAGCCCTCCATTTCTTCAGCTGCATCAGAGCAAACAGACGTAGTGTCGGGGTTAAGGGTCAGGATTGGGATCAGGGCATCTCAGGGAAGGAGGAACATGGGAACATGGGAACACCAATGCTGGCGGCTCATGAACATGCTGGGTGTTTCCAAGAGGGAAGGATTTCATCCTGAGCATGGCTCCTGAGCAGATGATCATCTCTGCTGGGACTTCCTGGGCTCAGAAGGAATAAATTATTCCAGATTGAGCCAGACAAGCTCAATCACTCTTGGTGACAGAAGTCCAGGATTTACGGCCCTGAGGATCACGGACAAGGGAGGTCAGCATGGCTTTGGAAACCTTTTATCTGTGGGGATACTGGACCCAGACCACACAAACAGCCCAGTCCCATGCACCTGTGCCAGGTGAGTGGAGTGGGGACAGGGACAGGGACAGGACAGGGACAGGGACAGGGACAGGGACAAGGTTGGTAGCCAAGACTGTCCATGATGGTGAAACCAAGACAAGGTCAAGACACAGAGTTAAGTCCATGGGGCTCTGGCTGAGGTCACTTGAATGGAATTTTTGGGTCTTAAATGTTTCATGGTGCCCTGGAGAGGTGATGGGGAAGGGGCTGGGAAGTAGCTGGGAAGTGGCTTCCTGCAGCTTCCTCTTCCTGCATAGACAATAGCAAGAACATTCCTTGTGCTCCAGCCATGCCTCAATTCCAGCTGGGATCTTTGGTTGGGTTTCCAGGTGCTGGGGTTGGTGTGGTGAAAACAGGCTGGGATGCTTGTCAGCTTTGGTTTGCACCTTCCCAATTCCCCAGGCCTGGAATTAAACTTCCTGTGCAATGTTGGGAAGTGCCAGTGCTGGGATGGCTCATGGCAAAACCATCTCCTCACAGAGCTGAGCCTGTCAGGAGGTTCACCCAAATCTCCTTGGTACCCAAACACTGCCCAAGAGCTCTGCTGGCTGCCCACAAATCTGTGGCCATTTGAGTGGGCACTGGGGAGCTCTCATGGAATCATTGGTGTTGGAAAAGTCCTCTGGGATCATTGATTCCAAGCACTAACCCTGCACTGTCAGGTCCACTACTAAACCATGTACCTAAGCAGCACATCTACAATTCCATGTGCATTCCAAGATAAGGTGAAGATGGGGAGGTCAATATCTCCCAAAATCAGCCCAAGGGAAGCAGAAGATGAGCAATGTGCAGCAGGAGACTGAAGGGGAAGACAGTCCTAAAAGCTCAGATGGATGGGGGGCCACCACCACCTTCATGAGAGAGAAGAGTCTCCATCTCCAGCCGGGCTGTGGGGAGTGCTCTGAATTCCCAGAGATTGTTCAGCCTTTCCCATGCCAGCTGCCTGGGCATTTGTGTCCAGATCATGGCACACAGAGGAATATCCCAGGCACCAAAAATGCTCAGGTACAGAGCATCATCCACAAGTTTGGGCAGTGCCTACAAGCAGACAAGGACAAAGTCATTGGGCCTCTCCCCTCATGAAATAAAAAGCTATAACTAAGGACAGTGGGAAGGAGAGGCACTAACAGCCTGGATTTATCCAGCTTTGGGAGAAAAATTTCTGCTGCTGACCTGTGGATGAAAGTGCAGATAAGTGTGTTAGTTTCCACTGGGGAGACCCTCAATTCTCACCTGAAAAAAAAAATTTCTGCTCTTTGGGGAATGAGCTGGGCCTTGATCTATAACTCCAGCTCCCAAAGAGCAAATGAAACACTTTCTCTTTTCATCCACATCCCTAAAGGATTCAGCACCATGAAAAATGGGAGCAACCCCCTCAGAGGGAGATTATCAGCACACTTTGCCATCAAATCACAGATTCTGGTCAGTGCTGCTGGCATAGACGTGGTGCCCAAAGCTGCTCCTGCCTCCAAAAGCCTTCTCCATCAGGGTGGAGTGGGAATGGAGGTGGGGTGGGAATGGAGAGGGAGGGAAGGGCACAGGGAGGAACAGGTCCAGGGGGATGCAGGGAAGGAGAAAAGAAGGAGAAGGGAAAGGGAAAAAAGAAGGGGAAAGGGGAAAGGATAAAAGGGAAAGGGGAAAGGGGAAAGGGAAAAGGGAAAAGGGGAAAGGGAAAAGGGAAAAGGGAAAAGGGAAAAGGGAAAAGGGAAAAGGGAAAAGGGAAAAGGGAAAAGGGAAAAGGGAAAAGGGAA
>VZRX01013123.1:0-57046 GCA_013398075.1 Notiomystis cincta | reverse complement strand
TCTCTATGTTTATTCTTAACAGTGCCTACCAGCATTTTTGATTGTATTTAAAAATCCACAGATCTGTATTCACTGCATTCCTTGTCTAAAAGATTGTTGGCCTTTTTTATGAGAAAGTAATCAAAGTTAAAATTTAAAACTAAGAATGGAACAGCACATTAAAATAGATTTAAAGGAGTTTAATTTGCCAGTTCTTCAAACATTTTTAATTGGCATGGTTCCACTACAGTCCACTGAAGGATGGTGATTTTTAGCAGCTGAGTGAATAAGAAATGTCTGAGAGAGAAAAGGGAGGCCATGGGAGGCTACCTGTGTGCAAATCCTACAGAAACAGTGGAGCAGAGGGACTGGTCAGGTGGGTGAGCAGGGTGTGATCTCTAGAACAAGAGAGGCTGGAATGTGGATTGGATTCAGCTCTGAGTGTATAATTCAGTCTGACTCTCTAAGTAATTTAATTTCCAGCCAATATGCCTGGGATTCCAGAGCATGGTACCTGACAGGAAAATTACCTGGAACCACTGTGTTCATGTTCCAGTGGTTTGTAACCCCCCAGGCAGCCTGAGCGGTGCAACAAGGCTGAAGGAAGGTACAACGAGTTTGCTCTTTGACCAGTATTGCTTCTTACTATCTGACCCTAAACTGTTCTCTGCAAAGTGATCCTGGCCCTGCCAGTTCCTCAAGAACTCTTCTAGGAGCATCCCAAACATTGGTTTAAATAAAAGAGCAAACTTCAAAATAACAGCAAGTCTCAAATGAAGCTCATGCACAGTGAAGACAATAAACAATCTTAAACACCAAACCAAACTGTATCAAGAAACCCTGAACTCCTGTTGTGAAATGAACTCTTCTTTTTTTACTTTAATTGCAGCTCTCAGCAGGCACTGTGATATAAAACCCTGTGAGATACTTGATAATAAACTCAAACAGTCCCATTTTCATTTCTTTGCCCATTAAATAGATGATCACTATTGGAAAGAAGGAGAACAATTTTCGGCATAGAATAGTTCATTATGGATTTGTCCCATCCTGGGCAGATTCCCTCTGGGGTGGGGGTTAAGCTGCTATCAGATTGGGTGACTGCCATTTCAACCAGGACTTGTGGTTCTCCAAAAGATAATTCCAGTCAGGAGTGGTGTGAATTTTCATTTTAATGCCTCCTAGGTTCCTGCAAAGTTCTGGTCACAGAGCGTGCAGTTGTGTTTAGTGAAAACCTCATTAAAGATTAATCCAGCAAAGACTGGCCATAAACATTTACCACTGTAATTCCATAAAAGTTAATGGTGTCAGTAAACAGGAGGCTGGGACAAGCCAGGCTCCACAAGCCATGGTGGGGAGGGAACAAATCCCAGGCTGGAGCAGCAGCTTGCAAACACTTGGCAGGACTTGCTTTGCATGTGGCATTTGGAAAGCGGGAATTGTTCCCAGTGGGAAAGGCTGAAGTGGATTCTGTCTCTTGATTTGCTTAGGAAAATGATTGTTTATCCCATCTGTTGTTAGGGAATGGTTCCCCACAGAGAGAGGAGCCAGTGCAGGCGTGGAGCTGGCCCTGGGGAGGAATACACGACACAGGCGAGTCAGCAGAACAGCTCTGCTGTGAATTTCTGGTGGTTGATGTCTTTCTCCAGGCAGCTGTACCTGAGGAGGGAAAATTAATTCATCAGCTGCATTCAAAGGGCAGTTTGGGAAAGGCACTTAACAAACATAAACTGGGAAACTGCCCAAATAATGATGTTTGATGGCAGGGAATTTCTTACTGAACAGAATCCCTTGTTGAATTTCAGTTGAAATTGTTGCAGCCCCACTCATAAATAACATTTTCCTTTCCTTTCTGTTGCCATTGCTGAAGATAATTCATTGCATACTATTTATTATGAGCTAACATTACATACACAATGGGATAAAAAGTCATATTTTCCCTTAGAAAAGCAGCCCAAAGTACAGACAATGTCATTATACATATTTATACCTACAAGCTGAATACCAGTGCTTTTATTATGCTTTATTAATCCAGAAAGAACTTTATACTCTCTTAATGCAACAGTTACATTCTATTCAAATGTCCTATAAAAATATATCAAAGCTGGGAATGGTAAATAATTATCTAATCCATTAAGACTCAGAATATAATGAGCAGTGACTGTTGTTTTATTTGGGGATGTCTCAAAGCAATTCCCAACTCTTCCTCCTCCTACCTCATGACATCAAATATAGAGTTAATAAAGGAAAAATACCTCCAATTATCTTACATGTTAAAAGGCGACACAGAAAGCCTAAAATACACTGGGAAAGTTCAAAAGAACAGTAATTATTTTAGAGTGATACCAAAAAAACACATTCTGCTGCTGCATATCAGAGAAAGCAAAGCAGCATGAATTATGTACTTATGTAAATAAAGCTAATAGGCGATAACATTAATTAATGGCATAAAACTTCAGCTCATCATTCTGCAGATAGCAGGTATTCATTTGTGAGGATTAATTTATATTTTAATTAGAAATTTACATATTTAGCAGCCTTGCCATCAACAATTAGCAACTCCAGTGCGTTTAAGGATTTTCAGTTTAGACCAAACATAGTGAATTTCAAAGGGTCATTTTGGAGCAATTTGTCTCATTTCACAGCAACGGGGAGCTACACATTCCCTTCATATCCACCCATTACCTTTGGATAGAAACTCCTAAGAAGTAGTTTGTAATACCTGAAACATGATTTGGTCTCTTCTAAATTACTTCTCATGAAACATTCATGGTAAATATTAATTGCTAGGGAAGGTCTCTGGGGAGGCCGAGGAAGATAAAATTATTTGCGATGTGATGAGTTTGGAGCAACAGAAAATCAGCTTTACAGGTGCTGGGGAAATGGGGAAGGGACAGGAGGGGTTGGCTCCATGGATAATTAAGGTTTAGGTAAGATTACTGAGTTGGAGGTTAAATAAATTTCAAATAATTCCATAATGTGCTGGCAGTATATACAGCATGAAGTTTGATCCAGATACAAAGAGTAAGAAGAGAAATCTGGGTTGGGTGCCTTGCTTGATTCATCCCAGATGAACAAATGGAAAGATTTGGGCTCTGCTCTCCCCACCATCAAAGTGAAGGCAGGGGAACTCCACCACAGACACAACAGGAGATGTCTCTTAACCCACCAGAAGTTTTCACATGTTCACATCCATCAGAGCACAGCCCAAAAAACTTCACTTCAGAGTTGTTTTATTGCAAGAAGAGGAATAATTTTTCATTTCTGAGCAGCCAGGTTACATTCAGTTCAGAACAGGTATATTCCCAACTGACCCATGCTCATTCCTCATCCTGCAACAGAAGCTGGGGCTGGAGGACAACCCCTGGGAGCCCAGAGCAGAACAGCAGCACCTGAAATCTCACCCAGAGCTCGTGGGGTGAGGAAATGCAGCCCTTTATCTGCAGCCTTTGGCTGCCATCATGCAAACAACATTGCAGGCTCGATAAAGGAGGAGGAAGCTGACTGATGGAGCTGCCCAAAAATCATTTCATGGCAGGGAATTTCCTCTTGAACAGCATCCCTTTTTGAATTTCCATTTAAATTGTTGCATCCCATCCGTAAATAACATTTGTCTTTCCTCTCTTTTGTCACTGCTGTTGGCAACTTATTGCGTACTATTTATTATGTGGTAATATTACATACACAATGGACCAAAAATTCATATTTTCCCCTAGAAAACCAGCCTGAAGTGCAGTAGGAGGATGCTGAATGATGTCCTATGATGACTGGACAATAAGTTTGTCTAGGACTAATGCTTCTGATAAAGTGCTTTTTGATCAAGGCAAAATTTCCATCAGGACATGGTCATTTCTTGGTGTTCCTCTCTCAGACTGCTGCCATGGGAACAATCAGGGGACACTGGTTCAGTCCCACCTCCCCCTGCATGGGGACAAGGGCATGGTCCTCACCCCAATCCTCTGTGTCTTTGTGATCCAAGGCAAGATGAGCCTTGAAAGTCTCTTTGATTCAGCTTCTCTAAATACTTAACAAAGTTGAATTCTCATTGAGGTTACTGAAGTATATTTATTTCAAAAATAGTATTTTGAATACCCTACAGGGCTTCCCTGAGGCATAAGGACTGTGGCCACAAGCACCATGGATGGGAGGCTGTCCCCTGCCTCCCTCAGTTATGATGTTGGGTGTTAATTGTTTCCCCATCCCCAGCTGTGCTCATTTGCTCAGCCCAGATGTGCAGGGCTTCACTAATTATGGTGTGCAAAGCTCACTGATGCAGCTTAGAGGAGTCAAGGACAGGGGACACCTCCAGAGATCTTCTACTCCACGGTTGCTGACACTTTGCCCATGTCAGTATTTCTTTTCCCACATAAACAGCATCTTTGCTCCTTAGGGTGGGCTCTGAGAAGTGCCTGTAAGTGCAAGCTCTGGCTGGAAACATCCTTCCTTTGAAAAAGTGAGGTTTTAGCAGCACTTTGCTGGCTCACTGCCTTGCCATGAAGGATGGAGCAGTTTTCACTCGATATTACCTTTCTCAATATTTCACAAACTCCTCTGAAATCTCTGTGATCCCTCTCAGGCCCTTCTCTGCTAATTTAAGGAACACTGGCCATCCTCCTGCACTTCAGTTCATCTGAGACACCAATATTTCACTGACCAGCCAGAAGGAATTAAAATATAAGCAGTTAACTCTTGGCAATGGTGCACAGCCCTAATCCTCTCTCAGGGCACTACTGACACCTGAACCATTTCTCCAGTTATTTGATAACCTGTGGCTAAAAATGGGCAGTGATGAATAGAGCAGGGATTGCTTCCACAGGTACTCCTTTTCTTTGCTGTTTTCCCCAATGGATTTTTTCTTCCTGAGGACTAAATGAAATCTTTATGTCCCAGTCAGAGTGTAGAGACCTGTACTCTCTTCTATGACTGAACCAATCCCTTTATTCCAATCCATCCTCCTCAGTCATGGTTTTCTTTTCCAACGTTCATTTGGCTGTTTGACCAAACATTTGTGGTTTTCCCTCTTTTTCTGTGCTGTAACAAGACCTTGGAGCCCCAGCCAAGGTTAGTAATGGTTATGCTGGATGCTCAGTGTTTGCAATTTCATATGTACAAGAACATGTGTTGAGGGAAAGGCCCCTGTGCCCAAGACTTGGATTTAATTCAGGGGGGATAAAAGGCCAGTGGATGCTCAGGAGGAGATAAACATCACCCAAAATCTGTCACACATGGACAATGAGCTCAGGTTTTGGGTAGCATCAAAGTCACACACAGCAATGTGCCCATTCACAGCCATTAATGGATTATGTCTGGCAGCCAGTGGCAAAAAAACAAGGCTGAAAAAGGGAAGAGGGGAGAGCCCTGCAATGCAGATGAGTTTCCCTTATATCAAATACTTTATTTTCAAAAGAACCACAGGACAAAAAATGCCATTAATATCCTGTGACTCCCTGCATGTGCTTCACAAAAGCACTTCTAGCTAGGACTGACCTGAAACCTTGCAATTATTGATCATGATTCTGTAGTATTTTTGCCTTGGAAGTCACCAGATGTAGGTCCATACAAATTATGCCTTGTTTTTTTTTCCCTCCAGTTATGATACAATCACTTTCCTGCCCTGAAAGGTACCACTGCCAGCCTAGATACACTTTTCATTCAAGAAAAATTAAAATCTACCAGAATCTGCCCCGTGTTGGTAGATGTTTACAGAATATGGCAATTTCCAGAATAAAAATAGAGATTAAAATTCCCAGATGGAAGACATTGCTATTCAAAAAAAACCAAAGAAAAAAGCAAAACCAAACCAGACCAAACCAAAACCAAAACCAAACCAAACCAAACCAAACCAAACCAAACAAAACAAAAACCAAACAAACACAACAAACCAAAAAGAAAAACAAAACAAACAAACAAAAAAAACCCACCTGCCACACCTGCAAGGGTTTGGCTTTCAGCATCTGCCTCTGACCTGGTGAAATTCTGTTATTCCAAGCATAGGATTGCAAGGAAGTTAAGAAGGAGAACATGGTGTCAGCCCTGGGAAGCATCTGCAGGAAAATTCTGTGTTCTGGAGTTTTTCTGATTTTTAGGGACTTTTCACAGGGGCATGAAGTGAAAGGACAAGAAGGAATGGCCTTAAGCTGAAGGACAGATTTAGATCATATACTAGGAAGAAATTCTTTCTTATGAGGGTGGTGAGGCCCTGGCACAGGTTGCCCAGAGAAGCCCCATCCCTGAAAAGTGTTCAAGGCCAGGTTGGACAGGGCTTGGAGAAACCTGGGATAGTGGGAGATGTCCCTGCCCATGGCAGAGGATTGGAACTGGATGATTTTTGAGGTCCCTTCCAACACAAACCATTCTGTGATTCTGTGATTATAGGAGACAGATCCTGAAGGTGCTCACCTCCTTTGATTCACTGTAAATCAGCCTGGGAAAAGTTATTTTTTAGTCATCAAATCCTTTAGGATGCCATTTACCCTATAAGCTCAGAGAAAGCTGGGTCACTGCTGTCCAAGAGTGCAGGATCATGTCTGGAGTGGTTCCTGCCTCCAGGAAGGTGTTCGAAGAATTCTGATTCACTCTGGTGGCAGAACCATCAGCATGGATATAGTGTCCTCAAAAAAGTCATAGAATCATAGAGTCATGCACAGACTGCTTTGGGTTGGAGGGGACATTAAGGGTCACCCAGTTCCAATCCCCTGCCAGGGCACTGAGCTGAGCCAACCACAGACAACTGCTGATATCACTGGTGAATTCTTGGCAGCTGAAACCCCTCCAAGAGAGGTTTGCACTGAGCCCCAACAGCACAGTCCAGCCTGAATTCTCCCACCTTGGAGGAGATGGTCTAAAAACCCAGCCCAGCCCTGTCCAGCCTTCTTCAAAGAGAAGGGAAAGAAGCAAAGTGGAAATGTCAGGACAAGGAAGCTGTAGATTTGTGTTTTGCTGATGTAATCAGCATTAAGAAATGTAAAAATCTGGGATCTGTGCTCAAAATTATATTGTGGACATACCTTAACTAGACAGCTTAGGATACAATTTCTCTAGCCATGGTAGACAAACATAAATCAAATGTTCTTATTCTGTATGACTACAATGGACCAAATACTGAAAAAACAGATGTGAACAGGAGTTGGACCTGGCAATCCCTATGAGTCCTTTCCAATTCAGAATATTCTGTTTCTATGAAAGTCTGCTCTTTACTGACAAGGAAATGTATGCTTGCTGAAGGAAGGAACCTTCAAAGAATTGACAGTAAGACAGAAATCCACACGGCAAACAAGAGAAACAAAGTAGACTTTGAAGTTCTGGTCTAACTGAAAACATTTTAAAAAATTAAAATACGAAATGTCAGTTCTTCATTCCTTCCTTCTAATCTCTTCTATAATAAAAGAACAAAAATAATTTCTTTTAAAAATCTTCTTTTCTTCTTTTCAGCTGTTCTGCAAAATCAGGTTCTTTATCAGAAAATCTCTGCTTTTCTCCTCTTAATTCAACCAGAACACTACACACTGGGTACCATTTTCTTTTGCCAAAAATTATTTATTTTCTTTTTGTGTATTATGTGATTGAAAATATTTTGGTTTTCAGTTTAAGAAAAATACTTTTTGTAGTTTCATAGGATGTTGAACAGAAAAGAAATGAAACCATCATACACATTAACTGTTCTTGTCAGTATTTCATTCAGAACTATAATCCCTTGTGAAAGGTCCCTGGTTGTAAATATACATAAATGACCAATCAAACAAAACAATGGCAGTGGAGGTTTTTCAATGTCCTGAATTGCAGCCTGTTTGCTTCCAAAATGCTTGAGCAATCTTCTACTGCTGGGAGAAATTAAGAGAGCAAATTACTCAGATGCAGAGCACAATCCTCTCTGTGCTGATCTCATGCAACTTGATTTGAATGGTCCTGATTTGAAGCTGCTGTGAAATCACCCACAGAGTCAAAGCAGGTTGTATTGTCTTGATATACAGGAGATCTTTTTCCCAGGACAGCAATGGCCACTGCACTCATCTCACCCTGGCAGAATCACAGAAGGATTAAGGTTGGGAAAAACCTCCAAGATTATCGAGTCCAGCCTTTGACTGGGCACCACTTTGACAACTTGACCAGAGCACTGAGTGTCACATTCAGTTGTTTCTTGAATACCTACAGGGATGGTGATGGCTCCCTGAGAAGCCTCTTCCAATGCTTGACCACCCTTCCAGTGAAAAATTCTCCCAGATATGTGACCCAAGCCTCCCCTGGTGCAACCTGAGGTTGTTTCTTCTCGTTCTATTGCCTGGGAGAGGAGACCAACCTCCACCTGGCTACAACTTTCTGTCAGGGAGTTGGGGAGAGCAAAAAGGCTTCCCCTGAGCCTCCCCAGCTCCCTCAACCACCTAAAGTGCAGCTTTCAGAAAGACTTCTGCTCTGGGCTTTATCTGAGCTCAGTGAAAGCGGCTGCCAAGTGTCAGTCCCAAGTGCACCAACAGGCTCTGCAGCCCATGCTCCTCCACCCTACTGTCAATGATTTGAATTTCCATTGGAAAGCTTCATGTTTACCCCACAAAACACAACATAAAATCAAATTAATGAAATTGCACAAGTTATATAACTATATCAGAAGACCAGTGTGGGTTGAATTTACAGCTTGATATCAGGCTTAGCTTTGAATGTGGTGTTGCAGACACTCCAGAATTTATTAGTGATGGATTTTAGATTCAGCTGGATAGATGAGTCTTTACATGAAGCTTTTGTTGGCACTACTTACTTCAAATATTATTCATCTATCTCCTCTATTTAATCAACTTCTTCATCTGAATGATGGATTTTATCAATACTCCCTGTAGGGTTTTTCCAAATAGAGCAATTTAGGAAATGTCTGACAAGCAGGATGTAGGAGCAGAAGCTAGGAGAGGAATCAAGGAAAAAGCCTTGGTTCCACTGAAGTCTGGAGATTATTTTTTGTTTTCATTGGGACCCTAGTTTCACTTCTAGACACTCTCAGTTCATCTACAGACTCATGGTGTGACTTTGGACTAACCCCTGACCTCTCAGAGCCCCAGGTCCCCTATCTGTAAAAGACAATAACCTTTTCAATTAAGTATTTATATTGAATTTATGTAGGACTTAGATTAACCTCACCAAGCAGCATTCTACAGCTTTTCTCATGCTCTCCTTCTTCCTGGCATATATTTGCATCCAGCTTGCCCCAAAACTCTTGCCTCCTCCCTGCATTTTACATGCAGCTGTGTGGTGACTCAGAGCCATCACCTAACACAACAAAATTCTTCATGTTTACTTCCAGATGTTGTCTGTGCTGTCCCTTCACTTTACTGCACATCCTATAATCTGCAGCATTATCCAATTCACACCATGTTTATCCACAATGTGCTGCTGGGAGGTTTTCTCACAGATTGCAATCAGACAATAAAGAAAATCAACCAGACAGGAAGTCAGCTTGCCAGACATCTGTAGGACAGCTTTGAATTTTTGTGCTCCTGAGCTGAAATTGTTTGGGTTGACTTTATAAAAAGAACTTTGCAGTGAAAAAAACATTCAACTATTCTCAATCTTAGTGCTTTGAATTGGAACAGCTTTAGCTCTGCTCTGGTGAGACCCCACCTGCAGAGCTGCCTCCAGCACAGGAAGGACATGGAGCTGTTGGAGCCAGTCCAGAGGAGGCCACCAAGGTGATCACAGGAATGGAGCACATCTCCTACAAGGAAAGGCTGGGAAAATTAGAATTGTTCAGCCTGGAGAAGGGAAAACTTTGGTGTGATCAAATCGTGGCCTTCCAGAACCTGAAGGAGCCTACAAGAAAGATGGAGCAGGACTTTTCACAAGGGCCTGGAGTGACAGAACAAGGGAGAATGGCTTCAAACTTAAAGTAAGTAGCTTTAGATTAAATAGTACAAAGAAACTCATTACTGTGAGGGTGGTGAGGCCTTGGCACAGGTTGCCCAGAGAAGCTGTGGCTGCCCCATCCCTGGAAGTGTTCAAGGCCAGATTGGATGGGGCCCTGAGCAGCCTGGGATAGTGGAAGGTGACCCTGCCCATGGTCTTGAAGGTCTCCTTCAACCCAGGCCATTCTGTGATTCTGTGACTGCCTGTTCCAGATGATCCTTGACCATTGTAACTGCATTAGAAACTCTTTGAGGGATGACTCCCTAGCCCAGGCCAAAGCACATGCCAGCATCTGAGAGCATTTACTTGTGCTGGTTCCTTTACTGGTGTAGAAGAAGTTTATATACTCCCATATATCTTATAATATATTGACCTTTTTGCCACATAACATTGTTCACATACCACAAATACCCAGAAGATGTTAGGTACGACCAGATTTAATATTCCTCAAAATATATTTATATTTTGTGTGATTTAAAAACATGGTCAGTCTTCAGATTATGTGTCATGACTAAAACTGGAACTTGGGTGAGGATGTCCAGGCATCCTATTCCTTGTTTTTCTTTTCTTGGCATGTTAACACTCTCAGTATCTAGCTTGGATACAGCCACATGCCTTCTGCTTCCCATCAGACACCAGCATGGGACAGATGAGACAGGAGATGGTCTTTAAGGTCCTTTCCAACCCAAACCATTCTGTGAGTCTACGAAATTAGAGGTTCTGTATGTGAGTGAAGTCCTTTTGTAATCAATGCAGAGGGACAGCTCTCTTCAGAGTGCCCATCATCTCATCCTGAGGTAGATATCTGACCCACTTCAGATGAGTTTCCACCTAGACACGCTCTTTTACCCTCACCAAGTCACAAGCAGTGAGCTCACTGAAGAGCTGTACACTGCAAACATCTGAAAAGAGGCAGGAGGCACCTCCAAACCTACCCCAAAACTGACCCCAGGCCCTGAGGGCACACAAGGCTCTACAGCAAGAGGATCAAAACTGAGCAGCACTGGTAGCATTTTTACCTGGGGGTCAGCACCACGCAGGGTGGGCTGTCAGAAAACAGCACATTCCCATCCCCCAAACCAGATCCCCCAGTCCAACCTACCAGCAAAGATTGACTGACAGTGACATGGCTGATAGAGACTGATGGAAGTGTGGATGCATTTTTGATGAGGTTCATGCCAGGTATGTACAGAGCCTTTCTTTCTGTTCAGGGACTGCAGAGTCCCTGTGCCAGCCCAGTGGGCAGCAAGGACACCACACTCATTCCTGTCTCATTTTTATTGCTGTTCTGGGGTTTTGCCCCAACATTTTTTCCAGAGTAGTTCTCCTTTCCCACAACAAAACTAGGCCTCAACCACAGGGTCTTCCCCACCAGTTGTGCAGCTTCATTGTGTGAATATTTACTTCCACCCTCCCCTGTGTCCTACTCAATGACAAGATTTCAAAGTACATCCAAGGGCTGAATTCCAATGCTTGAGTTTTGCAAATATGTCTATTGCAGATGCTGGTTATTAAGTATTTACCAAGTCATTACCCCTTAGGATGTATCTTCTTGCTTACACTGGAATAGCTAGGGAGTAGAAGGGATCTCTCAGAATTTGGTTAATTAATCCAACTGCAAACAGTAATTAGATTTTATCATAATCAACTAATTAATTCTTCCAACTCAGTAGTCGCTGTAATGAGCAAAGGAAACACAACCAGCTCTTGCAAGACATGAACCTCAGCTTAGAAAAGAAAGGAGCAAAGGCCATCTAAACCAATTAAAGGAGAGTATATGTATCAAGCTATTCATAGGAGAGGTGGTTCTGGGATACAGGACACAGCTAAGCTGATTTCTTTTCTTTTCTTAATTTCTTTGGATCTGATTCCTAATCAACCTCAAATGTCTTCTGGACTTTTCCAGTTGTGTGCTAAGCCTGTCTTGTCCCTTCTTCCTCAACTCCTCTTGAAAAATTATCTTGGAAACTTTATTTTATTTTTTTAATTCTCAAAATAATTATATTAAACCAGCTCTGAAGAGGAGGATGTTATATTCTGAAAATATCAGTGCCTCTTCCTTGCACAAGGGCTTTACTGGGATGCCAGCAGGAGCACAGTGGTGCATTTACCAGCAGAGAACATGCAGAGAACACTGCTTTACTGGTCAGCTCCAGTCCTGGTGGCAGGAAAAAATGCCATGAGCAGCACTCTTCACAAGGGTTCACTGAGGCCAGGCTGGGTAGTGTCATGCAAACACTTGTTTGGGAAACTAAATTTGTTTCATTAGGGCCAGTTCAGGCATTTTGCAGTGTGAACACATCTAAGAAACAATGAACACATTTAATCATGTCAGCATGGGAGGTCACTTGCACTAAGCAAAAGGATCACAGCAGCTGTGGATTTAATTAGCATTTGTATGTAGATTCATACACCCAGAACCACAGTTCACTGTGGTCAGGGCACCTTTCCAAAGGTGCTTTTGTTGGCACTGTGCAGGCAAAGCAAGTTCACCCTCTCTGCAGATGCAATATTTGGGAACTCTCAACATTGGATTTTTAAGTGTACAAGACAGGAAAAATTACTGAATTGTTGTAAACAGACTAGCAAAGCTTTCAACACTGTCTACCATAAAATTTTTCTGGATAAAGGGGGTGAAGTGTGGACTACATAAGTGGATACAATCTGTGGGAATGGATCAACAGAAACCTAAGGAATATTTTGCACATGGGGAAGATTAACCCCAGTACAGGCTGGGTAGCAGCCTCTGGAAAGCCTTGTCTGGAATGACCTGGGGATCCTGGCAAACAACAAACTGACCACAGTCCTGATGGCAATGAGCCCTTATAGCAGTGATGGGCAATGTTAGGAAGAGCAGTGCCAGCAGTTCAAGGGAAGAGATTTTACCCTTCTAAACATCCTTCAGCCTAAGGAAAAGCAAAGGGAGTGGGCTAATAGGACTACAAGCCCTTCCCATCAGCAGTATCCAGGGTGCCATACATCCCCCAGTCCATGCCCCCACAGCCCAGGTCAAGACTGTGGGATGCAGGGAGCATTGCTGCTGCAGCTGCCATCAGAACTATTGCAAGATAAGCCAATCCCAAAGTTTTCTGGAGAAGAGCAATCTTCTAAACCAACATCATCAAATGAAGATATTTCTCCTGCCTAACTCTAAGAAGTGAGGGAAATATCTGGAAGCTGTTTGAGTCAAAACTCTGCACTCACTGCATGTAAGGCTCATGCATTGTCACTAACAGTGTTCAGCTAATGAGAAGTAACTTGCAAAGCTGAGGTGATTCAATTCCTTGTATATCCTCAAATTGCCCAGCTACCTCCACTGTAATAGAGTTCTACCCTGGGCAGTGGCACAACTGTTGTGAAAGAGCATTTTAATCCTAGTCAGACAGAAAATCTATTAAAGCATTTCCACACAGCACTCATTTGCCTCCTGCATCCTTGCATGTCCTTTAATTAACTCAGGAAACTTCTGAGCAGCATCAAACCCTGCCCACCTGTTTCTCCCCTTCAGCATGTTCTTGTCCTCCCTGAGTTCTGCCCCAGCCTCCTGGTCATCTCTTGGGTCTCTGGGGTCTGCACTTCTGCAGGTCTTCAATTCTGTGCTGAGATTTGCAAACATATTGCAACTTGTGTTCAGCTGCTGCCTGTCAAGAGTGGTTCAGGAGGAGTCCAAAGGAGAGAACAGGCTCTTCTTGTTCCTGACAGCCCATCTGACATCCTGTTTTCAAGAAACATAACAAACTCAGACATATAAAACTGACATTATCTGTAACAATACACTCAAAAAATCCTTCTTGCTATCTCTGTCTGCCCAAGCATCATCTTGAATCTCCCTGCCTCTCAGATCTCTGATGCATTTTTGCTGAAGTAATTTGTGGTTTTACCACCTTCAAAGCCATCACCACATGAAAAATCCAGGGGATCATTATTTGCTGGTGAAGCCAGCAGGCAGTGGCCCCTGCCCTGACCTTGTCAGGTTACAAGCAGAGATGACCCTCAGCTAAACTCCCTTCCTCACTCCTCAGCTGAGCAGCCCAGCAGGCCACAAGACACATCTGGCCAAGCCAGGTTTATCACCTCACTGCACTTTTGTGGGCATTCAGTCACATGTCAGGCTGAGCTCAGTGACCAAAATGCCAACATCTGCATCCTCCTGCATCCTCCCACCCTGCCAGTGTGGCAGTGCCTGGCAGCAGGTGGTTGCATCTCACATCACTGCAGCAAGATTTATCTCCACTTGTCTGTCAGAGCCTTAAATCATCTGGCAGCTGTGTAGGTGGCTAAAGGGACAGGAGCACAAAAGCAATAAAGAAATAGCTCCCTATAACTCCTAACTACTTTACATTTGAGAATGAGATGAGAGAGTGGCTCAGCTCTGCTTTCCCTCTGAGAAAGGGCTGTAAGTCAGCTGTGATGCTGTGCAGGAGAAAATAAAATTGTTACCTCAAACAGCAGCACTGCTGTGAATATTCAGTAACTAAAGGCACTATTCAGAAGGCACTGTGTGAATCTGGGCAGCATGGAGGGGAGGCAGAGGAGGTTATAAGGGATATCTAATCATGTGTGGTGTTTGTAGATGAGGAATATTTAGATAAAGTCGTGATGGATGAATTATAAAGGGAGAGAGAGAGGGAGAAAGAGTGGAGTGCGTGACAAAACAGCAAATAGAAAATCTTTAAATGGTGAAAATTTGGCACTAAGGAACCATGAGAAGGTAGAAAGGGAGTCAGGAGGAAGAGGGTCACTTGTAGCCTCCTCTATCTGTCTGTCCAGGCATTGGTAGTGATAATTTCACACTTAATTATCAAAAATTGGGGCTGGCAGGACACCAAGAACTCATGGGCTAGCCTAGTTTCCTGTCCCTAGGTAGTTCTTCCCAGATGTTCACCCATCACATTTATAAAGCCCTGTGGGACAGAGTCCACATTTAACTTTAACAATTTGCCCCAGCATTTTTCAGCTCTCAGTGTCAGAACTTTCTTTGCCAGTATCTAATCCAAAACTCCTTTGTTGCATTAACTCTACTTCATCAAGTGCTCATGAGGAGCATGAGAGCAGGAGAACAACAATTCCCTCCCTTCTCTCAGCCTTGGGACTGGATCATAGGATCACAGAATGGTCTGAGTTGGAAGGGACCTTCAACATCATTTAATTCTAACCCCCTGCCATGGACAGGGACATCTCCTACACCAGGTTGCTCCAAGCTCCATCCAGCCTGGCCTTGAACAGTTCCAGGGATGGGGCAGCCACAGCTTCTCTGGCCAGCCTGTGCCAGGGCCTTATCACCCTCAAAGTAAAGACATTTTTCTACTCTCTAATCTAAACCTGCCCTCCTTCATCTTAAAGCCATTTGCCCTTGTCCTGTCCCTCCATTCCATTGGGAAAAGTCCCTCTCCAACCTTCAGGAAAGCCCCCTTTAGGTGTTGGAATGCTGCTATAAGATCTCCTGTAGTGTTATATTTTTCCTAGGTTAGATAATAACTTTTCTATCAGTTTTTCATTTTAAACCATGGCAATGAATCCTCTTACTTAACATCACAAGTGGCCTCATCCTTCATTTAACTTTTCTTTCAATATTCCTGAGGATTTCCTGAGGACCAACTGGCACTCACTAAGGTCATTTTTACTGGCTGGGTGTTCTACTCAGTTTTAGGGTTTATTGTGCCCCAGTTTCTGTCCACTGGATGCAGACAGAGATCATTCATGTCCTGCCACTTCTTTCCCTTGGAAAATGTCCCTCTCCAGCCCTCCTGTGAACCCCTCTTTGGGTCCTGGAAGGTGCCAGGAGGACTCTCCAGAGCCTTCTCATCCCCAGGCTGAACAACCCCAGCTCTCAGCCTGACTCCACAGCAAAGTGTTCAAGCTCTCTGAGCATCTCAGTGATGTGCAGGACAACACCACAAGCTTTGTGCCAGCTTCCCCCACAGCTCTCTGTGCATAAAAAATGGATCCTTTCTTCCTGTGAGCGCTCACAGTGAATGATTCCTGAACTGATGTGTCATGGGACAAAGGTTTATGCTTTGCCCTATGCATGTGAGACACCTGACACACTGAGGGGTGAAATTTAGTAGAGGCACATCCAGAGAGCAAACAGTTGTTGCCAAAAAAATCTCACTTCTGGACAAGCCCATTTCTAGCTCTGCACCGAAGCACAGTTGTCAGTTTGTGGTTTGGGTCCCAATTCCCCTCCCTCTTGGCTTTCTCCTTCATTTTAGTATTTTATTCCTTCCTTGATAAATCAGGAGACTTTCCCATTGCCTTGCACTCAGCCCTTATCAAGAGGCTTTATAAATAACAATAATGACCAGGCAAAAGATGCAATTCGGGTAACAGTGTAATGACTACAGGGATTAGCACTGCTGTATATTTTTTATGGGCATAATATGTCGTTTTCATTCTGTTGCTGTAATGAAAATAACAAATTAACAGAAGCATTATGCAAATTGTACATTAAAAATGTCATGTTTATTAGTCCATCTTGGCAAAAGAGAAGCTACAGCAATAGCAGTGTTAACTGCTTAATAACCATGTTATAAAACAGAGAAGAGACTCAATTCAGCTCAGTTTGGCTTGGCCTTGAGGTTGTTTTCAGTGACTTCAGTGCCAGTGTTCGTGTGCTTGAAGCAAAGCATATGTTTAAGTACATTTCTGGAGAATAAGATATTAGTAGCAGTTTCAGTTCAAGGATATTTGTCTCAATTACCTATTTTTGGAACAAATTCCCCACAAAAAACTCTACTCTTTGCACCTGCAAAATACTTGTGCTACAGCACTTATTGGCAGTTCCTTGAAATCTTGCTGCTACTTCAGAAACTGCTACAAATATTTATCCAAGCATTAACTTTATTACGTTTTCTGCAGAAGACTGTTCTGCTTTGTTCTCTTTGACATTAAGGGACGTGGGGAATTTCTTTTCCAGCGTACCCTGAACTTAATTTTGCTTCTAACCTTGAGGCAGTTTATTGAAAATCCAGAGGTGATTGTTTTCTTACAGCCTAAGTGATTAACACTTAGTGGTAAAAATTCCTTTGTCCTTGTGTAAAGAACTTTCTGCTCACAGGAGGAACAAAGATTAACAACAATCAGAAGATTTAAACTTTGCTTTTGTTTAATAAATACTAACTCAGTAATAAAATACAGTTATGAGATTTCTGTAATGTGCCATATTATTGACATTCATCAGAATCCAAAGACACAAGGAAATTAATTTTCTGTATGAGATTCAGATTGAAAAAAAAATGATAGTGCTGCATATTTTTTGAAAGAGAAAGATTCTCTTCAGTTTGGATTTACAATTAAAGAGCAGAGAGATGCTGGGAAACCACAGGCCAAAAGTGATTAAAAGGGACAGTGGCTTGTCCCACATGGGAGCAGTGGTGAAGTCAGGGTGAGTATCCACATTTCAAGGCTTTCACATCCCTTCCTCCCTGCCTGAATCACATCACCTTTCTACACTCATGGCTCTGTAAATTCTGTATCTCCTGGAGCCTCCATTTGCCATCAGTGGGGACACACAAAATGTCTGTACACACCCAAGCAGAGCAGATGCTCCAAGCTCAAAGACCAATTTAAAAAACAACAGTAAATATCATTTAAAAGAATGAGGGGAAGGGGAAATAGCCATCAGACAAGTTCAAGCACAAGCCAGCCTAATCACAACTTGAAAGAAAAGCATTTATTTCACAGTTACAGTGTTGGAATAAACATGTCAAGTCATTTTCACAGGAGTCTAAAACCCAATAATAATAAATGTGAAGCTCATAGAAACTTGAGAATTCCATTCTGTGGAAATTATGACATCTTCAGAAGAGATTTGTTTTCCTGAAATGAAACAAAGCCAGTTTTTGACATTTCTCACAAAATTTAATTGCCTGAAACATTCCTTAATTGTTTCAGCTCAATCAAGGCATTTCATTTTGTTTTGATGCATTGCAATATTTCTAGCTCATTTCATTACTGAAATCCAGCATGTATATATATATAAAGAGAGAAAAACTGTCCTTTAAAATTAGGGTTTGGTTATGTTTCTTAAATTAAAAATGTAAAAAGAAATTAACATCTCCTGCCTATTCTAAGCAGGCACTTGGCACTCTAACTGCACTGCAAATTAGGAGTTAGTCTGGTTATCTCTGGCTATCTGATCTCCCAGTGTCCAGTTGTCCCCAGCTTCCTTACTGGTAATTGCAGAACTGAGCAATATTTGTTTTTAGGAAATCTCTGAGCACTTTATCTGGATGATTGATTCCAGTTCATGTAACGTGGTCAGGAGGCCACATTTAGGTCAGGAACCCAAGTCCCAGGCAGGTCTCAGGCTGCTCAGGAAATAATTCCATGTAATAAGAGCCTGTTAAAGCCATCAAGTTACAAGAGGAGCCACACAGGACTGGGTAAGACAACTAAAACCAGGAACAGCAATGCTCAAGCTTTTCTAAAATCAGAAACAAAGCTGCTGAATTATTTCTAGGATGATCAATTTTTCATACTTTGAGAACAAAATATTGTCAAAATCATCACTTTTCAAAAAAATGTTGACATTTTAAAGCAAAAAAACATTCCATATGTGAATTTTAAACACTTTTGCTGTCCAAGATTGGGATTCAGCTCCATATTTCAGCTGCAAGCCTGGGCCAATAAATGAGGTGGAAAGTCTACCAAAATTTCTTACTACTTATTTTAAGATTTAAGAGCATCAGAATACTGGGGGTGGGCAAAGAAAGGAAGGGGGAGAGGGAAAAAAAGAAGATATTATATTTCTGCTCTATCAATAGTGATCAGTTGTTTAGGAAACCTGACATGCAGGGAAGGAAAACAGGAACTGACCTTTTAATAAAGAAGGAGAAATGAAAGAGGCAGAATGCATCACTCTGCAGGTGAGAAACAAGGCTTTGAACTGAAATAAGGGAATTCAGGCTTCAAAAAAGCATAAATTTAGTGGGGAAAAATAATTGAAGAAAATGTTTTAACAAAAAAACAAAAAATTAACCCCCCCTCCAGAAAATGCTCCTTTCTAAAAGGAGCATAAAGGAAGTCTGGGATAAACAGCACAGAAATGAGCCATTCTCTGTACCTGTCCAAAAACATTTCATGTTCTCAAAAACAATCCAAACATCCATCATGGAATAACACAGAACAGTTGATCCTGTGCATTTTCTTACTCCCTTCCAGCTCTTTTTTCTCTCATAGTCTGGAAGACACAGAAAGGGAAAGACATGAATTCAGATCACACAAATTTTACAGAGGTTAGCCTTGATTAAGAAGCAAAGAGGTAAAGGTCTTTCCTAGAAGGGTCCCCATCCAGGGAATCACGTTCCTTTGGATACCTCAGTTCCCTGGGTGGCTTTTTATGTCCCTGGATTTTCCACACCAGATCCTGGCAGCAATTTGGGAAGAGCAAACCATTTCTGCCCACAGTTTCTATCAGTACCTCCCACAAAGCTTCCTTTGATGCTTCTGATCTCTGTGAAAGAGGGAAGAAGGAAAGCCCGTCCTGATGAGCCTCAGCTTGCCAACTTTGTTGCTGAACCAATGCATTATTCATGTGTTTGTGACAGAGAGTGGTGAGTTTAATGTGCAGAAATGAGCCTGGAGAACTGTGGGGTCACTCCTGGAGGTGGGACATGCTCTGCCTGCCTCTGCAGTAATTTGTGCTGGTTGCTGCTGCTGTGCCAATACTCCTGTGCAAAATGCAATCCCACCCTGCCAGGAGTGTCAGAGCCTCTTGTCTGCACTGATTTTTGGGTTGCAGATCCTGTCATTACTTCATGTTCGTGGTATTTACCAGTTGCTGTTGGGAAACCTTGATGAGATGAAAAAATGTTACCCAATCTCACTTCAAATCCCTCTGGGAAAGCAAATATAGCAGCACAGAATCACAGAGTGAAAGAGACCTTAAAGACCACCTAATTCCAACCTTCCACTATCCCAGCTTGCTCCAGGCCCTGTCCAACCTGGCCTCCAACACTTCCAGGGATGGGGCAGCAACAGCTTCTCTGCCAATATTTCACTTCGTCCCTTAAGTTGTTGGAATCAAAATGACTGAGTCAGAATGGGCTGAAATATTTTGTTTCAGCTGACAGTGAAAATATAGACATAAATTTGATACTATGGTATAACACCATAAAGAAATTGTGGATACCAAAAGGAAAAAACACAGACTACAGGCTGAAGAGGATGAAAGTCTCTCCTAATTGCCAGTGTGCAGGGAAAAGGGAGAATTATTTTAACAAACCAGGGAGTGATTTGTCAAAAGAATAACAAAACTCTGCAATTAGGCACCAGAAACATGAAGAGGGATAAAAACTCCTCAAATTTCTGGGGGGGTAATCATGAGAAGGGAATTCTGCAGCTTGAACCAGTCAAGGCTGGGCAAGATTGAGTATTTCAGGGGTTTATTTTAAAAATGCCACTGCACTGCCCTTCATCACATCTGCTGGGGTACAAACCAAAAAAAAGTCTATTTATACTATTATTCCCTATATTAACATAAAACAGAGGTAATATTTCCTCAGCCAGTATAATTTTGACTGCATTGACTTTCACTGGGACTGTTTGAAGACCTTCCCCACAGTTCATAAATGTTGAGCCTCTGTTTTACAGGATAGTTTCTTATGCTACATGTGGTGCCACTGAAGTCATTAATTTCCCATGGAATAAACGATGTTTAGTCTAACTTGCAATTCTCTGCAATATATTTCTCCCAGCTGTAGCTGTACAGGCCAATAAGAACCTTGATTGTGCAAATCAGAATAGATTAGGGTGGTGTGTTAAGATTATTTCCCTTTGGTTTAGTTCCAATGGCCCCTAGTGCAAGAAGGAGTATTGCAAATCATACAAAGTTCAAAATATGATATAATGGCCCAAAATGAACCTTTGCATGAAAAACACAAAGAGCTCGCTCTCTTCAGTTCAGCCAAAAGAAAGTTAAAGAGGCCATAATGAGATTATAAATTTCTATGAAGGGAAAATATATTGTATAACAGGTGCTTTCAGCTTAGCAGAACACTGAGTACAAATTTAATAATGCTTGTACCAGGCACCCAAAGAATCATTTGGTTTCCTGTATGTTGGAAAAGTGTCTATAACACAAATGGGAGGTTAAGGTTGGCAAGTACAGAGGGAAATGAAGTTAAGGCTTTTAATTGCAAGGGTAGCGAAGCACCAAAACTTACTAAAGTCACAGTAGATTCTCCATACTGAGCAGGGGGAAGGGGGTTTATTAAATTTCAAGATATTGTTCAAATTATAATGAACTCCAGGAAAACTCCTGGTTTCTCTTCTATGGGAAACCAATGAAGTAACTTCAGCTGTTCCTTCTGACCATGTGAAGTTGTCACTGATGCACTGAGCAGACTGGTCAGGGGCTTTCAGCCTTTGCACTGCTGCATTTTCCATCCAACTTGCAAAAGGGAGGGAGGAAAATGCCATGAGACATTTGGATACTGCTGAACTGACAGTTTTTGCTTCCTCCAGAGATGGGCAAGTGAAAACAAATGAACCTAAACAGATGGCACAGAATCACAGAAAAGGTTGGAAAAGACCTCTAAGATTGAGTCCAACCCTACACCCAGCACTGCCAAGCCCAGCACTAGACCATGTCCCTAAGCAACACAGCTACATTTTTTGGGAACACTTCCAGCATGTTATAACATTCTATCTAGGACTGCTAAATCTGAGAAAACAAATGCAGGCACAAAACTCCCTGTTCCCAAAACTGGAAGAACCACCTACTTCATCTCTTACCCATCCAGGACCACTCTCAACAGCACAGCAGTTGATTTATTCAGGAATAGTATATTTATTGCCAAGATAAAATTTATCTTTTATCATGTGCAGAGGTTTCACTCAGCCGAAAAATCTAGATAATTATGTCAAATCACAACAGTATAATGCCTATTAATTTGTCCAGCATTTGTCAAAATAACACTCATCCTGATGAGCTAATGTATAGTATTAGGATGATCACCATCTTTATGCTGTCCTTGTTGCTGTTCAGTGCTCAGTAAACTCAACTTTTGCTATCAAAGCACATTCATAAATAAACAATCCCATGCTTATAAGGCTCCCTGAGCATATCAAGCATTAAATAAGGTTGTTATTAAGGTGGGCTCCAACACTTTTGGTGATGAAGCTGAGAATCTCCAGGCTGCAGGAGGAGGAAAGCAGAAAAAATTAATAAATGTCACTTTGCTGTAGCCAAAAGTGGTAAAGACCAGCTGGCTTTGACCAGGGTGACAAGAATCAGTGTTCACCTCACCTTCCCTATGAATAATATTTTTTCTTATAGGAATTTCCTGTATTTCTTCTCTTCATGCCCATTTATTCTCATCCTAGGCACTGGACACCACTGAGAAGAGTCTGACAACATCTTCTTTATGCCCCCACACCAGGTGTTTAAATACATTGATGAGATGTTTGCCCTCTCTGTGGATCAGAAAAATGAGGTGGGGTGTCTTGATATCTGTGGAGCGGTTTCAAGTCAGTCAAAATGAAGATTTAGATAATTCCTCCCATGCTCAGATATGTCAGGCTCCTCAAGATGATGCAGCTCCTCTGTCACTCTGAAGGGTAAAGGTGGTGACAAGGATGAGGGTCCAGCCCTTCACTCAGTGTCTGGGCTGCTGCATTTATTCCATTTCTAGGACAGCTGATGAGTTTGGAAAAACAGTCTCCAATCCAGGAAAAGCCAGAAAAAATTCATCAGATGCTGCTGTTTAACACAGATTTTACTGTCCTTCCAGCTTGGAAATCAGATTATCAATTTTTTATCAAGGTCACAGCACCTACCCTTTTATCCAGGTCATGACACCTACCCTTGCTTAAGTCCTGGCATTATGAGTTAAATTGTGTCCTTCCAAAATTTCTGCAGGTCCAGTCTTAGATCCTAAAATGGATAATAATGGGCAGCCCTGCACATCTCCCTGGGCCAGGCACAGGCAGCAAACCCTCCTTTCACCAGCCCAGCACAAGGAACCCACTTTGCAAATCCTATAAAGGCAGCTCTCCCAAAACCTTGCAGAGGTACCTGGTTAAGATGTTTCTGTTCCTTCGTGATGAGCCTGAAAATCATGGCTTTTTCTACATGCTCTCAGGACCTAACATTAACTAACTTCTGTTCTTAACCCAAGTGTTTCCTGCTTGACATTTATCTGTAGCTCTGGCTCTAAAAGTCGTTTTGCACCATCTGTTCTGTTTTCCTGGAGGGAAATCACCATCTGTATTTGCCATTGTTTGATGATTAGCTACAAGTAGCATCACACTCTGCTTTTTCAGGTGTGTGCTCTGGAGAAAGGTTCACCTGTTTCAGTGGTTTGACTTATTACAGGTTCAAATTCTCATCAGTCCAAAACTTTGTGGTTTAAAGAGCCTGTGTTCTCCCAGTGGTGATGTTTTCCAGCCATGGGGTACCACTGTCAGGAGTGACTGTGAAAATCATCTTGAGGTCCACTGAGTTGGTGAAAGTCAAAGCCCAGGCCACAAATCCCTGTTTGCAAGAGATGCAATCCATTATCCTTGCCTCATGTTTGTTAGCTGCTCTTGGCACTGCAAAACATCAAAAATACAGATGGAAAGATACAATAGGAGAATTCTATGCCGAGAAAAAAAATATTTCAAAGCTGTATTTCACTGTAACACTCATGTGACTGGTTTTAGTATCCCTGCAGAAGAAGAGGGAAGAAAGATATGTCTGATGAAAGAAGGCCTTGCTCAAGAGAAATGCTTTGGAAAATTAACTTAAGAAAATTAAAAGCACCAAAGTAATAATGACCCTGATCTTTCTTTTCCTTTCCTGGCAGGAAACCCCTGCCTATTAAGGAATTCTTTTTGGATGAAGCTATTAAAATGTGATATAACACTCTTTTTCCACAGAAGCTACAAAATTTTCTGGCCAAATTCTCCCTTGAAATAGTGAGAATTCTGTACTGATGGAATAAGGAAAGATATCAGAGAATTGAACACCAACTTTGTTGAATGTACAAAAAACAGTTTAGTGAGGTTATAACAAGAACTGCAGTGCTCATTAACACATTTTGCAGGTTCTGCACTTACCACCCATGGCCCAAAGATTAGGGGAAACTTTTCAGCTCAGAACATGAAAAGCAAGATTCTCAAATCCAAGAGCAGATTTAGACTGAGCTCCAGAGCTTCTTTTCAGAAGAAAACAAAGACTATTTACGGGAGCAGGTAGTGACAGGACAAGGGGAAATGGCTTTAAACTGGAAGAAAATAGTTTCAGATTGCTTATTAGAAACAGAATATTCACTGTGAGGGTGGTGAGGCCCTGGCACAGGCTGTCCAAAGAAGCTGTGTCCCTGGCCTGGAAGTGTCCAAGGCCAGGCTGGATGGGGCTTGGAGCACCCTGGGACAGTGGAAGGTGTCCCTGTCCATGGCAGGGAGTGGGATGAGATCATCTGTGAGGTCCCTTCCAACCCAAACCATCCCATGTTTCTGTGAAGAGCTGTCTCCACCCTGATGGGGTGATCAGGTGATCAGTTGTGTCCTTCTCCACATCCCTGGTGAGAGCCACAGGGATATTTTGTGTATGCAGCCATCCTTGCTTCTCTCCTCCCATTGTTTGCTGCTCCTCCTTCCCAGAGTCACCAAAGCAGCTCAGTAAGAGACCTTCCACCTGCATATTCCTTACTCAGGTGAGCAGAAATGTGATGTACTGGTGTTTAGGCAGAGCAGACACTTGTGTGTCAACACCCCACAGTGCAGAGCACCCTTTAAACACAGCACCCACCTTTAGAGTCAGAATCCTGCATTGCCTCTTGGTTCCTCTCTGGTTGTGTGCTGCATTCACCAGGCAGGTAGCACATGTTTGTCTGGCAAACCCAGGGCTGCAGCAGCCTGAAAATTACCTCTGCACTGTGTTAATGAGGTGGAAGCACCCTGAGTGTGCTGAGAATGATCTCCTGTAGATGCTGCTGTGTGTTCACTCTCACCATGGCACTCCAGCCCTTTGTACCATTTGAGGCACTTTGGTGTGGGAAGTGCCTGCCCAGCACGGAGAGCTGGGGCAGAAAAACCTCCTGGTGATGCAAAACCTTCTGTAGAAGCACCTGGAGGCCACAGGAAATCCCCAAAAGCATCCAAAAGGCAGTGGTAGAGCTGTGTGTGGAGCCTGAAGTAATAATTTACAGTCATCCAGGCACAGTCTTTATGGGAAAACAGGGCTGTGTTGACCATATTTGTACTGATGGAAAAAATGTGGGGTTTGATTTTACCTTGCATTTGTTTAGGTTTGCATTCTCCCCTACAAACTGAAAGGATGTGAGACAAAGTGATCAGAGCCATGAGGAATAACCAGAGGCATCAGAAACCCACAGCTCGACAGCAAAAGTTGGGTCTGTCAAAACTGCCACTGTTAAAACACTTCTCTGTGCAAGAGAAAATCAGAGCACAGCAAAACCAAATGAAACTAATAAAATGAAAAAATATGGGTAAGCACATAAAGGAAATAAAAAAATAAAAAAAGGAAATTACACCAGGGTTTATGTCACCTAATTTTTTTTTAATAACCAAATCTCATCTGCCCAGAGAAGAACATGTCATCCTTGTGGTTTATATTTCTCTAAGAGAAGTTATTAATCTGTTTAAACTGCTCCAGACTGTAATTATCACCCTTTTCTGTGAAACCAAAGCTTGAAAACTTTTGATCTTTGGTATTATTTACTGAAGTTGTCCTTGATTCAACAGCAACCTCATAATAAAAACTGTAATCAATATCTTATTATGGAATTCTTTTTAAGTAAATTAGCTTTTATTCCACAGACACCTATATATTTTCTTGGTTTAGAGAGCCTTTTCTTCCTGGCTATCTACTCCCTTTTCATTTAATCTTGAGTCAAAAACCAGATCTCATGATTTATTTTGAAAGGAAGCAAAACAAATGGAATTTTCAGATGAAGAGGAATGTCTGTACAGTGGATGCAACAGGGACCCAGGAGACCCAAATGCTCTCATCTGGCTGTGATTTGAGAGATCTGAGGCTGAAGCCTTCATTTCAAGCTGTAGCCACTTCTCCCCTTCCATCCATGGCTGTGCTGTGCCTTTTGTCTGAAATAAAGTGGGTAATCTTTGTTACAGCTCAACTGTAACTCAGGAAAGAGGAGCAGCTGCAACAAATGAACTGTGGAGCAACACTGAACTTTTGTCCATGCTGATTTCTGTAAACAATATTCCAGACAGGGAAAGCTTACAGCCCCTGTGTAAAACCCTTGTAAACCCTGAAAAATTCAAAATCCAGAGCAGAAATCTTGCTATCAATGTCAAAATAATTTTTTTTTCTTCCTTATTCTGCTAAAGCTGCAAAGAAAGCACTGCAATGTGCAACCCAAATGAATGACCAATATTTAGGACTGAACCTGTAGCAAAATCAATAAATTCTATTATTCCAGTAATGGGCAATAAGGTTACAGTAATTTCAAAATTCTCAAAGAAGTCTTTATCACAAACTTCATTAAATAAAAAAAAGAGCAGTTTGAAACAGTCAACAAATTATGTTCAGACTGTTATGTAAAGTGTTAAAATAATAGAAATTAAACTGGGAGGCTTCCAGCAGCAAGGCAAGACTGAATTGAAATGTGATGGATGGGTTCTGAGACATGAAAGTCATTGGAATAAAAGAGGTAACAGGATGAAATGACAACAAGAAACTGTTCAGAGCCACGAATGAGCTTGGTGGGAAGAGAAAATGGGAAAAGCAGCAGTCTGAACTTGCAGAGCAGGAGGTGTCTCTGCTGTCAGGTTGCTGCTGCCTCAAGCTGATGTTCAAGTTCACATGGTCGGGAGGTCCCCATGAGCTCCAGGGCTTCCTTAGGTCCCTGTATTTGGCCAGGGAAACCAAAAGCAAAGAAATCAATGTCCAGACTGTGCACCCCATGGTTTTGTTCATGGGCAGGACTGAACCAGAGCTGTTTCCCACCAGCCTCCTGTTTCTAAGGCTCTGCCCCCATGAGCCCCAGGGAAGCCAAATTCACCCCAGCACAGCACTCGTGGGTGATATGGCACAAGCTCATCTTGATCCTGCATCAAAATTTCCTTCCCCTCCAGAGGCTTTTCCAAAGTTTCCCACATCCCCAACTGAGCAGACAGACAAATCAGCACCCCACTTTCACTTCTCATTCCACTGCAGTCAGGGGTTAAACCCTCCCCTGCTATACCCTCTACAAACTCACAACTCGATTGTTTATTGCTATAAGGGGTTTACATTCTGTGTAAGACCTTTATAAATCTCCTTTTCACGGGGTTAGATGGTATTTATGGTGTGTTTAGGAGCTGTGTCAGATTTCTGCTGACCTTCCCATGCTGCAGTGCCCAGGACATCTTCAGGGTGTGGCAATGCTCAGCCCTTTGGAGGAAGGAATCTGAAGGATCTCGGTACAGCGGCCAACATTTGCTTAACGTCCCGTTAATATTTAAACAACAAATCTGTCAACAGATTAATTGGCACTGCCACTTTCCAGCAGTTTTATGAGCACTTCAAACCACCAGCAGTCTATTGCTAAAAAGAAGTGTGTAGCATTTAAATATTTATGCAGAAGAGATAATACGGATATTAAGCACCCTGAAGAAAAAGCAGAATTGTAATCGTGCTGTTCTTGTGCTGAATTCCCAATGCTTCCTGCTCTCTCTAGAGAAGTGTTGACAGAAAGAGGTCATCAAAAATATTTAGGAATTACTTGGGCACTTTTTCCCATGGCAGAGAAGACATTGATATCAAGGACCAAGCATAAACTGGAACGAGCAAGGAGGGAGAGGAGATTTTACATCGTGTAAGAAGCCATTTTGTGGAATCACAGAATCATTAAGGTTGGAAAAGACCTCTGAGATCATTGAGTCCAACTGTTAACTCAGCACCAGCTCCCTCTGGAGACTCTCCTATTCCTTTCCCAGTTGCTGTTGAGGGAACCTGGACAGTTTAGATTTCAACTGATGCTTGAAAGCTGAAAGTTGGTGAAGTGAACTTTTCCTCTGGTGTACGGCACCACTCAAGCCTCACTTACTTAAATTCAATGGCTTTCCCCCCTCTATTTTGACTGACACATCACAGTTAATTTGGGGAATAAATCAGTGAAGTGGGCATAGACTAATGTGTGTGCTTGCTCAGATCCATGCCAATAGATCTGGGAAAAAATTTACAAGAGTGACAGACACTACAGTGCATAATTCCCTTGCTCCACTCATTAGCCAAGCATGTAGCAGTTTCAGGAGCAGTGATCCAACCTTATTTGCTCTGCAGAGAGATAAAATCCATAAATGAGTGGGAAAGAGAGGAAAATGGGCACAGAGATGGAGACTGCAGCCCCTAATTAATACTTCACAAAATGTATTTACTTTGTTTTCATTCCCCAGTGAATTCATTAGCTCTCACTTAGCACCATTCTTTGGTCAAATGCTCAGGGAGGAAATAAATTGAAGCAATTTATTCTAGGACCCATAAAATGCTGGTTTATTTCCACCTTTTGACTACACAAGCCACGAAAGCAGTTACTCTTTGGAAGAGAAATAGTTCTCCTCCTGGAGGTGTTTTGGAAGAAACTCACACAAATGTGTGTCTGTGTGTGTGCACACTCATGGAAAATTTCATAACAATTTCATGGTGTCACTACCAACAGCTTAGGAACAAAATACAGTCAAGGCATTTGAAGTTTTCTGCCAGTCCTCCAAGCTTTTTTCTGGAGCCTTTCTCACTGGCACTGCAGGTTAGATGGGGTTAATCAAACCCTCTTGTGCTCCATCACATTTCCTTCCTCAGCCAGAGGGTGAGTCAATGGGACAGAGCTACATTTTGTGTTTAGAAAGACTCACAGCTCTTAATTTCACTTTTCATTTTAAGCCATCAAGTAATACTTGTGTTCATTCAGCAGCTGTTCAGTGCTTTTTGTGAAGCAGGTACCTGCCCATTTGGGAGATAAGACCATATTTCTGCAGCATCTAAACAAAAGGATTTTGAGATTCACCACTGGGAAAGCTTTTTAGAGCTTTTTACCCACTTACCCTACCAAGCCAACACTCCTCATTCAATGAGTGTTTTCTGGCTGCATCTCAGGTCTGTTTCTTCATTGTGGATTTCTGTAATTAACATTTCACTTAAGACTTAACACAATTATTTGGCTTTACACCTGGTGTCTGAACTGAAAACTGAATTAAAAAAAAGAAAAAAAGACACATTTTGAGATATTTTCTGCTTACTTTTATTTCCCTTGCTGGGCTGTTATTGAACACACACTCCTTTCTTCTGTAGAGCAATGTTTCAAATGCCAGTAGCTTCAGTTGAGCTTGAACTTAGGAAATGGGCAATTTCTGAACTTCCAAGTCTTTGATCCTCTAGAAGCTCATTAAAGTTCCTCCTGAATACAACACTCTATTTCTGCAATCACTTTGGCAATTAATGCCAATGTCACTTATTAGTAAATGTGTGAGAGGCCATGACCTGATTATTTGGAATAAGAGGCTATTCCTGGTTTTAACAAAGGAGTTACTTCAATAGAGCTTTGATAAGATTCTGCTGTGTGGCTGCAAATAAACCAGCTCTGCACCATGTGTAAATTATTTAGTGACAAAAGAGAAAAATTGTCTCCTAGACCCCCCTTGGCTGGAAAGCTGGCATCATTCTTCCTTTGACAGAGTCTTTCCAATGGAAGAGAGGAGGATTATTTCCAGATCAATTTGTTGTTGTTGATATTTAAGTTACCACTAAAATACACCTTCATTACAATTTTTCTTCTCTCTGCACAAGGAATGAGAACACCAATAATTTGGGGATTTCTGTCTTCAAAGGAAAGACAGCAATGTTTGATGAAGAGATATAATTCCTAGGAAACCCAGGCATGGCTATAATTAACACCTCCAAGTGTGTCCATTCTCATTTCTTTCTAAACTCTGTTACAGCTTTAAGTATTAACAGAAGTCAGCTGAGAATTTTCAGCTTCGAGGCTCAAACAGAAACAGCTTCTCCTAAACTGTACCAGAGCTTAAAATGCAATTATAAATCATGTATTTAATTAGACTGCAATCTCTCTGTACACACAGAATATTCCAGTTTGCATAAACAATAGGAGAGACAGAGAAAGCATCAGTGTGAACTCTGAAATCTCAGATATAACAGTTAATTTACCCAACACGAGCACCAGAGCCAAAACAGCACTCCTCAAATCTCAGTTGAAGCAACGATTTTCTGGGGAAGCATTTTGCCTTCAGAATGTTTTTCACTTAGTTTTGAAATTTGTAGTTCAGAAAGAAATGAGAGAAAATGGTCTCTTTGCAGTGTCCATCCCTGCAGACACTTGAAACCCACCAGGGCAGAGTCCTTTGCACTCTGCTGCCACCAGACCTGCCTGAGGGGGTTGGACTAAATCATCTCCAAAGATCCATCCCCACACCATCCATCCCATGATTCTGTGAAGTTATGGATAGTTATCCCAGAACAACACAAAAAACAACTCTCAGTCAAAAATAATTAATTGGCTTATATTTCTAAGCACCTAAATTTCCTACCAGCACCTGTCTTGTACTGACAGACAAAGAAAAGATCAGGAATCATGTTCTAAGAGAATTAGACCAATAAAACAATTTTAAACACCCTTCAGAACTGTAAGAAATGTCAAGCATATGCGTGGAAGTGATTTTTAGGTGTTGGGGGTAATTCTAAAGAGATCTTCCAAGGGAAATTTAGCAGAACTGAAGGGAGATTTTCAGAATATTGCTTTACCAGGAAAGCAATTATTCTAGTACAGAGAGGTAGGACAAAGCAAGACAAAAAATAACAGTTAAATGACAAAAGAATTAACCTTAATTTACTCTAATTAACCTAGAGATAAATTGGTCTTTGCCACTATATTCTACCATCACACTCTGGTTTTTGTAAGTTATTTTTATTGGCCAATCCATCTTCAATTCGACTCTCCTTCTCAAGTCCTCATTACTATTCCACAGCTCAATAGCTTTTTTTCCACTGGACATGTTAAATGGGGAAAAAATAAATGGATCAATACAGCAACTCAATTAATTCCTCATCTTAAATTCTAATAAAATCAATTTGGAGAAGTGTCATATCGTTAAGCTTACATCATAATGCAGTAATTAGAAACAACTTTCATCTTGCTTGTTCCTTTGAAGATTTTAATGGCAATCAATTAAACATGCTTTGCTTCTCCATTAAAGACTTCCAAAATGGAAACTGGATGAGAAATTAAAGATAAGGTGGCTGATTACACAATCTTCCCACCCACTCCCATTTCAAATATTCCCCCCAAAATGTGCAGACTCACCATTAAAAAGTTAGCATGAGCACAGCATCCAGCAATAAGTTTTCAGTGAGTAGATGATGTTTTAACAGAGTACTGCAGCACTTTGGGATTTACATATTTACCAAGCAGAAATTTTGGTGTGGCTCACTGAGCTCAAATCTCTTTTCAGGTTTACATCCAGACACCTTTAGGAGTTTAGCTATTTTTTAATTAAAAGGATGCAAAATAAGCTTCTCTGCCTACTATTTAAATTAAAATGTTTCTGCAGGTCTTAGAGAGAAAAGGATAAATTCTACATGCTGTTTCATCATAGTAATAACTGCAGCTTAGCAGTGATCCCCCTATACCAGGGGCTGCACAGAAGAAAAATAAATGAGGACAGAGCCACGTGCAAATTTCCTACAGTTTAAACATAAACCATTAGGTACCTCCACCAATTTTTCTCCTGCTAGGGATTTATGCCCAGGAGGAATTTGCATTCAGAAAGAAAAGATGCACACCCAGTCAGTGGCTGAACATCCAATTAGCTGCTTCCCTCTGACATGCAGAAATCCAAATTCCTTAATTGCTTGTGTTTCACCTTATTAAACTCCAGCAGCATCTTTCCAGATGTCAGAACTGCACACTCTGTCCTGGGTGGTGTCCCAGCATGGACCCCACATCTTCACACCATCCTCCCCTTGTTACCACCCCATGGTGCCTGAAATGGCACTGGAGGGGTTTATTTCAGGTTTTCTGAATTGTTCACAACCTGTGTATTAACACTTACACAACAAATTATAGAATCACAGAATGGTTTGTATTGGAAAAGGGCCTTGAGATTCATCTCATTCCAATCCTTTGCCATGGGCAGGGACACCTTCCACCAGACCAGGTTGTCCAGAGCCCCATCCAGCTTGAGCATTTCAGGGATGGGGCAGCCCCAGCTGCTCTGGGAGACCTGTGCCAGCACCTCACCACCCTCACAGAGAAGAATTTTTTTCCAAATATCTAATCTAAACCTCCTTTCCTTCAGTCTGAAGCCATTTCCCCTCATCCTGTCACTGCATGCTCTTGTGAAAAGCCCCTCTCCATCTTTCTTGCAGCTCCTTTCATCAGAAGCAGATCAGAGTTATTGCCATTGAGATCATCACAGCACAACAGAGGGTTTGGATTAACTCCAAACCATGAATACCATTTATTCTCCAGGTCTCTCCATTGTCTCTTGTTATTTTTGTTCATTCATTTCACCATGTGTCCTTTCCACAGTCAAAGAAAAGAAAAGACTAACATTTAAGTAAAAAGCTCTTCCAAGAATTGAACAACTTGTTCTTTAGTCTATGTCATTGGAATTTTATAGATAAAACTATTTCTGGATATGTCAGTAAAAGAGATCTCATTGTGCCAACATTTGCAGTCAGCCTGAGTATTGATGAAAATATGAAATGGTATAATTAGAGTTCATTGTTATAATTGGAGTTCATCACTCTTTAGTTCATTAAAAGTTAGCATTTTGTTGAAAATGTAAGATCAGCTTTTGTTGAACAATTTTTAAAATTCTTCCTTGGACATCTTATGAAATATTAATATGTGAAAGCAATTCTATGCTTAACTTTTCCTGAACTTTCTTATACTTTGAATAGAAAGTGCAGAAAAAGTTAGGAAACTGCTTTAAGAGGGATGTAATGCAGTCATAGCTGGAGAAAAAAAAATTTTAAAGGAAGAACAGGAGCCAAAGAAAAAAACCAAAAGTGAAAGAGAGAAAAAATTTATTTTTTTACAAAAATGGCACCTCAGAGAAAACACCTCAGATTAAAAATTATCAATTTAAAACATTTTAAATAAAATTACATTCTTCAGTCAAAACCTTGCATGATTTGAGTTCATCTCATCAAAAGGTCTAAACATCTACATTTGAACTAGAAATTAATGTGCTTTTAGAGTCAGAAGAAAAAAAATAGTTCCTCTTAGGGTATAAATCAGATGTTAAAAATCAGTCAGATAGATAATGTCTGCTACTTTGCAGTGCCTGCAAGGTGAGCCTGGTGTTTCCAACACTGAGCAAGGCACCACCTAAGGGAGGTATCATTAATGCCACCTCTGGGTTTTCAGCCCTGTCAATGTCACAGGAAATCTTGTTTAGAAAGAGGAGGGTCAAACATCCCCTCAAGAACCCACAGGCAGGTGGAAGCTGTGACAGGGTGAGACAGTGGATTCATTGGGTTTGTGAAAACCACAGAATCACAGAAGGGTTGGAAGGGACCTTAAAATTCATCTCATTCCATGGGCAGGGACATCTCCCACCATCCCAGGCTGCTCCCAGCCCCATCCAGCCTGGCCTTGGACATTCCCAGGGATGGGGCAGCCACAGCTTCTCTGGGTAATCCAGAGGATTTCATGGCTGCAAAACATCACATCTGGAACCATCCTCAGGTCATGGTTCAGAAATTGATGTTGGCAATAACTTCACCTGGACTTCCCTTGGATTTTAGCAATACCCCAAGTTTTTGCATCAAGAGATCAAATGGTTGAAAAATCATTTTTTATATTGCTTAAGTGGTCTTTGCACTCAGGAGAACGTTGTGCTTTTACTACATAAAATTGCTCCAGACATCTGCAGCTTTAGAAGAATGCCTGTTAAAGAAGGGTGATGTAACAATATGACAGACTAATTCCACATCAGTGTCAGTGCCTGAACTTGGCTTTGAACAGGTTATCAGAACTGAGACATTTTCAAAACAGAAAATGCAAGACACACTCTACAACTCCTGGATATTTCACAGAAAACCTCAACAGCTCCATCCCCTCAGCCACTGTCAGTGCTGCCACTGGGTTAAATAAAGATACAGGGGCACTGGTAATTGGAGTCTGTTAAAACAGAGGTCTAAGATAACTCCCACACACCTCTAGAGAGATCAGCACTGCTTTAAAAATTATCAACCCGTGGCAAGTCCATCACTGAGTTTGTATTTTCAAGACAGGGGATAGGGAGCTGCTTGCTCAGAAACTTTGGGGAAAAAAATTAAACTGAACCCGTTTCCATTAACCCTGGCACAGGATCTGCCCTCAGGGACAGCAATCACAGGATGTGTCTGTCAGCCACGAAGCCCTGGAGAAACTTTTGCTTGCAGAAATCAGATCACAGTTCAGGAGCTGGATGTACAGACCCCAGTCTCACAAACAGCTCCCTGGCTGAGCAATAAATCCCATTTAAACTTGTCCAGAGCACTGAGCTGGATGTGAATTCCCTCACAAAACAGCTTTGTACATCCTTTCTTACAAGCCCTTTCCACAGCTCTGCCTTGTTAATGCTTTTCTGGCTCAGCAAATACCTGTGGATGCCATCCCTGGAAGTGTTCAAAGCCAGGTTGGAAGGGCTTGGAGCAATCTGATCTAGTGGAAGGTGTCCCTGCCCATGAGAGGAGGTGGAACTAGGTCATGTTTAAGGTACTTTCCAACCCAAATTGCTCTGTGATTTCATGATTATTCAGTGCTTTATTCATCTGTTCAAGTGTAATCCAAGTAAGTGTAATGGTACCATGAGTCATTGCAGACACCAGGGAAGAAGGCAGGATGAGGTTAAAACATTGAGCCAAAAACACCTGAGCAATGCTCACCTTAAACATACCCACCATGGGATATTCACCAAAGTCACAATTCATGCCAATATCCCCTGAGATCTCTGTGATGGGGCTCCTGAGCTGTTAAAAACTCTCCTTTCACTGTGCTCTAGAAAGAAATTAAACATGAAGAAAAGATTATTTGAAACTAGAAAGAAATGCCAGTTTCTTGCTGTGTGATTTAAATTCTGATGGAGTGTCACAGTACTCTGCTAATCTGTGCATTCCCACCCAGCTATCTGAGACTTCACTAATGAGGAAGTGCAACACATCTTCTACCACTCCTTAGCAGCACAAGGTTCCTCAGATTTTGGAAGAGAAGTTTTACAGACAATTAAGTGTCTAATGTCTAAAAGTCCCCCAGGTGTCATCTTGCAGCATTAACCAAAAGGAATCTGATTAGAAGATGAATTTTCATTTAATGATAAAAGTCTTAATTACAAAAAGAAGAAAAAGAAAGTCCTTTTTTACTGTTTCTGTTTTTAGATAAACACACAAGTCTCTTAAAGATCATATCACATCACATAACTACATAATCTACTTGTAGCCACAGGTGGACTCTGGTCTTTCTGCAGAAGCAACAATACAGACAAAACAGAAAAACTCAAGAACATAAAAAACCTGAATGGATTTCTTGAGAGAGACATAGAAAATTATTAAAACATTTAATTTTACAAAGAAATAAGGAAAAGAAAGTAAAACCTACAGAAATCATTCAAACAGGGAGGCTGCAAAATTTCCATCAGCAGAGATACTTGAGGAAGGGTTAGACTGGTTTGAAGTCAACACCCCCTTGAGGAAATGGCTTGACCAGAAACCTTTTCTAGACCAGTATTTTCTAAATTCTCCCCCTGTTCAGCTCTTCTATGCCAGGTACAAAAGCTGAAGCCTCCCAATGGGAATATTGCACTCCAGATTCTGAGCAGAGCAAGGAGTTCTCCGTGTCAGACCTGCAGGAACCAGCACAGGGTGTTTTCTGGGCCTCCATTTGCTGTAGACAGCATTGCTCAGATCCTCAAGCTGTCCTGCCTGGGCAGGTCACTTAGCCCTTGGGTCACCCAAAATTTGTTCTCCATGACCTTGAACTTCTGAGTTAGATGCCACAGAAGCACTTTCATATAGAGAAAAGGGTTGCATGCAGGCTGTAAAATGAGATTTTTTTGCTGTGCTCTTTATGTAAGAGTTTAGGGATATAGATCAGGTTTCAATTTTTTTAAAACAAAGTGGATAATGTTCTTTGGGTTATTTTCTGCACATGGAGGAGCCCTTGTGTCAGGGAATGGCCTAAACAAACTTCAAAAATGTTAAATATTATAAATTGCTTTAATTTATGCCTCCCATACTACTATTCATCAAGCAGCATCTCTTTCTCCTTTCTCTTTCTCCTCCCTGCCCCTGAAGCTACCCCATAATTTAGAAGGGGTTACCTGGTTGTCCAGGTTTAATGGGTTAGATCCTGACCTGAAATATTCTCACTCAAAACCAGGTGTACAGTGAGTTTCAAGTGTTTAATCAGGTACTAAATTAAAAGATAATACTGTGCTCAAGCTCCTTGTTCTTATCAGAGGTGGCCTGTAAACATCCCACTTCACCTTTAACATGGTCTATTTGGAAATTAAACCATCTCAAGCAACCATTCATTAATGTTGTTATTTATTATCTCTCCATTTTTATGAAATCATGTCTGTGTATAATTTTTGTGTTTATGAAGCCTTGGTAGACCTGCACAGGAATTTGGCTGAGGCTAAGCAGCACAAATGGCTTTATCTGTCCCCAGCAGGCAGTTTTCCTCCTTTCCTCTCACACCTTCTCCTCTCTCACTGGTTTCAGATGCTGTTGCACGTTCCAGATTCCCGAGACTGAGAGCTCTGCTGTTTTTCATTCATACAGATCCTCACCAAACAGAGCCCTGATCCTCTCATGAGAATCCCTGGTGCTGCTGCAATGCAAATTCCTCACACAAGGCTTGAGAGCTCCCCTCCTGCTGGGCAGCTTTGCTCTTGGCCACTGTGCCATTTGCATTCTTAATTTCCAGGAGTGCTTCAGTACAGCAGGGAAAGCTTGGGAATGAAAAGCAGGCACAGAAAAACCTCTGAAGTGTGGAGGGCACAGCCTGCTGCCCAGCAGTGATTGAAGTGGGAATCTCAACTGGGAGCCCTGCTCACCCATCATCAAACCCCTGGTTTGCTTTCAGAGCCTGATCTCCAGACCTTTGGCCATCTGAGGACTGGCCCAGCCTCTGTGGCAGTGGCCAGTTTTGCTCAGGGAAAAAGAAATACAACTGGGAAAGAAATTCCCAGGAGTGAAGTGGTCCTTGGAGGTGTTCAAAAGTTGTGTGGATGAGGCACTTGGGACCATGGTTTAGTGGGGGGCTTGGCAGTGCTGGGTTAACAGTTGAACTTGATGGGTTGAGAGGTCTTTAACAGCCTGAATAATTCTATGGTCCACTTTCTTCACAAAGAAAACTTCTGTGAGGTCTCTGTCCCTGGGGCTGTGAAGTGCCTTAGACTCTGGTGGCAATCAGGACTCCAGGGGAGTCTGTGGTTCTCCCAAAATTACAAAACATTAAGGAGAGGAGAGACAAAACATGACCTGTATTTCCTGTGCCACCGTGCTGGTGTCACCATCCTCCCCTGTGGCTTGCCTTACAGAGCTTGGGAATAAGAAGGGAAGCTGTTATTGAGTTCTTTCATAATTATTTATATATCATTCAACACATAGGGATTAGAGAAAATATAGATTTTTTTCACCATCTGCCTCACACACCAAAACAGCCACAGGAATTTTGCTGCTTTCCCAAGATGACAGGAAAAATCAGAGACATCTCATCCTGCATGGCCTGTTCTACTGTGCATTTCAATTACTCTTGTCACTGAAAACATCTTATCATGCATTTACTAAAGAATCAACAGCTCCACTTGCCTGACCCCAAATTTCCTTTCCTACCCTTGATCAGTACAGCTGGCAGAAATAGTCTTAATTATTTTCCATAAGATCTGATATTGATTTGAATAAAATGCCTGTCTGAGGAGGAGCTGAATTTAGAGAGTGAAAGTCAGTACCAGATAGGAATTACATCCCTTTTCTACTGCACATGGAAATGTGCAGAGGAGACTGAAACAGTGAAGGAATCAAAAGAATTAAGTTTGTCCTTTCAGTACAGAGAATAAAGCCTCATGCAGTTGCCAGAGACATTCAATCTCATCTTTCTAAACACCTTTGCCAGGACAAAAAAGTTCTGCCTAAAGCAGAGAGATGTAATTACACTAAATTGTGCAGAGGTAAATGAGACTCTGTCATGCATGAGGGTCTAAGAACAAAATGGGGCAAGTTCTGTGATTTCCATGGGATTAGTCCTCCTGTCAATCAATTTGATCTGAAAAGCTGGGCTGAGCAGTCTTTCTGGCCTTTACTATTACTATCAGGAAATTGCAGTGACTTGAGAGGCTATCCACAAACCAAAAAACACTTTTACAATTCTCAGACATTTTTTACAGCCTTTCAACAAAATTTAGGGATTCAAAGTGCTGCCTTTTGCTGTGCTGTACATTTTCTGAGTTTTGTTGGAAATGCTGCCAATTGATTAAATGAGCTGCTTTCATTTATTTTTGTCTTCAAGTCCTGCCTTTTTACTGCCATCACTACCTGCAATTCTCTGAGAGTTAAGGTAGGAATGTGAAGACACCTTCTGTGTGACTAGCAGTTTGTGGTCCAGAGTGGGATGAAACACTAATGGATCCCCTGAGGAGCAGAGAATGAGGGATTGCTCTGTGCCACAGCAAGTAGGAGGAAACATCATAAAAGGGCAGGGAAGCCACAAAATGACCAAATTCATGTATAACAGAAAAGGGCTGTTGAAGGCAATGCTGGTGGGACTGTAGAGACAGGAACCAGAGGAGTGGAAGGGTGGTTATTTGAGTGCTTGCCTCTTGTCCATGCTGTAATTTTCCTTAAATGAATCTGTATGTAAACAAATAGATCCCTAAATCATTAATTTGAGCAGGAGGGGGTTCTGATCTCTGTGCCTATGCAAACCCAAGCACATGGATTAACCATTTTATTCCAGGCACTGGTGGGGCAGCAGAAGGAAGTGAACAAGTGAAGAAACACCACAGGAGGTCTTGGCAGCAGAAGAGCCCATAATCCTTCTTTGGACAGAGCTATAACACAGGTAAATGTGTGTGTGAAATGTTTAGGAAAGTCAAGGGCAGCCCTGAGCAAAATCTCTGCTTCTCATATTTCCACAGAGCTGGAAGTCAATTGAAATAGCCTTTCAGTGTCAGTTTACATACCTTCAGCAATGCAAAATATTGCTGAATTTGTGAGAGCTGGAACACCTGCAGGAACCTGGAGAGATACAGAATCTCAACAAACATAAGCACAGGAGAACCCTCTGAGCTTGGCTCTGGAATTTGCCTCTGGAGAACACCTTGGGAGAGGTGCAAGATGTTCTACTCTTTGATTTCCTCTGCCAGCCAGGACTGAGGGATAAAAACTAGCTGGTGTCCTAGAAGCATGCCAGGCATCTCCCCATCCAAACCTCATAAAATCTCAGATGGATGTCAGGACAAGTTCCCTCTACATGTTACCACAGCTGGTCCCTTTTCTTGTCTCCTTGTCTGTGTGTGGCTGGGCTCAGGTGGGTAATTCAGGCTCTCTTCTGTCTATCCTCAAAGCTTTCTGCATCACAGCCTTTGCCTGCTCTTTGAAGCTGCTAAATTTAAGCAAGAGCTGCTGTTTTTCAAGCTCTCTTGTGTCTATTGCCTCTCTGTAGGCTCACAGCTCTCAGACTCCCCTGAACCCTTACTGCAAAAACAAACACCAGTCCCTGTGATGTTCATCCACGGCACTCTGCAAACGAAGGCAAATGTGTTACTCGAAAACAGATTTGGGTTTTGTCCCTGGAAACCTGAAAAGGGAAAAAAAGTCTAATTAAGAGTAAGGTGAAGTTATTTTCACTCCTTTTTTTTTTAAGTTTAATGAAGTCCATGGGAAAGAGGAACTACAGAAATGCAAAGCAAGCAGCCTGGTTAAGTGGAAGCTGTTTTTGACCATGACAGAAGGTTGGAACAAGATGAGCTTTAATGTCCCTTCCAACCCAAACCATTCTATGATTCTACCACAGTTCTCTCATGACTGAATGCAACACCACCAGGAAAACAAAGAAATGAGACACAGGTCCGAGTTACTGCAGCTCCACAAGTCGTAGGTCACTCACTGACAAAAAGAAATGGAGGAAGTTTAAGCTGACACAATTCTCTTCACTTGCTGTATGTCAAAAGAAGCTCCTGTGAGTGGTAACTGCACAGCCAGGGCAGGGTGAGCTCACTTTGTCTTGGTAACTCTGATTCCTGATGGGGCCTCCAGGACAACCCTTTTAGCAAACTATTTAAAATACTGACACAATAAAATTTGGCTCCAAGGGAATTTCCTGGAAGTCACAGAAGAAAGGGTAACAACATCAAAATCATATCACAAGCCCACTGTCTACTTTTCTCTTTCTCTTAAGGATCAAGTGGGGACCTAACAGAAAAATTATGATACAAAAAGGCCTGGCTGGATGCTGCTGGTACTGCAGGTCTTTTTCCCATAAGCTGTTCTATTTTCTTGACAGACTGCAAATGCTCTCTGCCTTTCTCAGAGCCTTAATGCACCACATATCTGCAGCAGCAGAGCTTCCCTGGGATAGGTCCCTTTGCTTGGCTGTACAGCTCAGGTTGGAGACTGTTTTAGATTAATAGAGCCTGTCACGTCTACAGTAACAGCTGTTACTCACAAAATTGGACATTTTCCAGCTAACCACTGCTCTGAACAGAAGAGTAAATAGAGACCATTTAGCAGAGGCAAGGAGCTCAGCACTGCTGGAGGATTAGGACTGTCACAGGTGACAGGTGTCCTCTGAGTGGGGAGAAAGGTCAGGCAGCAGCAGAGTCCCCCCATCTGCTGCTTCTCCAGCTCTAATTGTCAGCCTTCTGCTTTGCACTGGTGATTGCCTCGGTTAAATCCCGCCCTGACGTCTCCTGTCGGGAATAAGCCCACGGAAAAGGGGACAGAAACTTCTGAAAGATGTTTGCAAGCTGTTTATCCAAGCAGCCAGACACTGGAGGAGCTCACCCAGGGAAAGGTGTGAGCCCTCCCTAAAAGAGCTTTCAGAAACAGGTTCCATGAGCNGATGATGATGATGATGATGATGATAATATTAATAATAATAATAGTAATAATAATAGTAATAATAATAAATATTCTTCCAATATCAACATGAGGGTTCAGAATTCACCTGCTGTGAAATACATTACTCACTTCAGACCATTTTCTGGCAGGCACATCACAGCAGAACCACTCTGGAAATATTCCCTGGAAAAGCCCAGAGATGAGAGGTGATGGCAGTGCTCTTGTTCCAGCACAAACAATGAATTTGTGGCAGAAACTGCCAACTGAGGAACCATGCCCAGCATCCCAGGGCCACCAAGTTCCAGCCCANTTGTTAACATTTCCACGGGACACGGAGACAGCTTCAATATTCCTGTTTCTTGTGAAACACTGAGCTGCTAAAAGTTGCTGAACTGCCCTGCTAAAAACCACAGATATATTGAAACAGTTAAAAAATCAATGCTCCAGCCATATTCTTATCTGAGTAGACTATATTTAAATATCACAAAAAATAATTANGAGCCCCATCCAGCCTGACCTGGATCACTCCCAGGGATGGGAAATACACAACCTCTCTGGGCAGCCTGTGCCAGGGCCTCACCACCCTCACAGCAAAGAATTTCTTCCTAATATCCAATCTGAGCCTGCCCTCCTTCATCTCAAGGCCATTGTCCCCTGTCCTCTCACTCCATGTCCTTGCCAAAAGTTGCTCTCCACCCTTCTCTGAAGCCCCTTTATGTACTCCCAATATCCCAAAACATCAGTGCATACTACAGAGTCTACCCCTGTCCCAAACTGGATTTTCACAATATCAACTATTATCATGTCCTGTTCAGAGTTGCACATGAGAAGAAATATCTATGAGCTCCATTTTAAAAGGACACAGTACCCTCAGGTAATATTCAGGTCTGGGCTTTGTTGTTAAAAGTATCAAATGAAAGGCAGTGCCAGTGGGAGAGGGAATGCTCATGCATTTCTTTATTTCTCAGACAATGCAGGGCTAAAAAAAAAGCTTCATTATTCTCATATCTACCATATATCCAACTTCCAGTGAATCAGGTCCAGCAAATGCATAGAATTTCATCATCATAATTTTTGGTATCTTTTCTATTGAGTAGTAAGGCATGACCAAAAAGTCCCTAAAACCAAATATTCATTTCAAAAAGATTGATGCTGACAGAATTTTCTCATGAGCCTGCACTGAGATAAACACCCCAGAGGGCTGCTGGCATCTGATCTTCAAGGCACTCCCTGGCAAACAAGCCTCTTTCTCTGCTCTCATGGGGGTTTGTTTGAGTGCCTCCCTGGAGAGGTCAGAACTGATGTGTGAAGGGTGCACCCACATCACACACCCAGGGAATGACCTGCTGTGCTTCCTCAGCTCCCTGCCTGTGAGGGCCAGAGCTCTGTTCTCTCACACAGCAGATTCCCTTCTGCTTTATTAGCTGAAACTCAGCCTTGTATGGAACACAAAGAAAATAATTCCCAGGCCTTTTTTTTTCCTTCTCCTTTTTCAGTGCCTGTACTCTCATGCCAGCTAATTTAGACAGGAAAATGTGCTGCGAGCAAAGGGAGCAAAACAAATTATTCTCCTTTCACTTCAGATCACTTCCAATTTCTCAATTTAAACTGCATTTGGGTTGAACATCTCAGTGCAACCTTACAGTCACAAACAGGAGAGCCCCCACCAACACTCCTGCTTTATTGCCACCACTCCCTCAATTAGAGATCAGCTCATCACTTGCTGAAAGTGTGGTGGTTTTATGACTTTTCTTTTTTGCCACCAACCATACTCTTTAGAGGTCTTTATAACAAGCTATAGGCAGTGTTTTACACAGAAATGTGTGGGTGGCAGTAAGAACTCCAGAGCCAGAAGGAAAGCAACATAACAGACACTGCAGATGGAAATTCCTGTTATATCCACATCCCAGAAAATCTCTGGTGCACCATGCACAGAGATGCTTCCCAAGTCAACAGACCTTGGCAAGTCCTCCTGCTGCCAGGTAAAGGGAAATGAGGCTGTTTCAGTCTGGAAAAGGCCATGGCAGCACAATAACTCTGCCACAGAGCAGGGAGAGAGAACAGGGAGAGAGAGCAGGGAGGAATCTGCCCTTCTTGCTGTCATCGTCCCCCTGGTGCAGTGCTGCGATGGGCAGCGATGACTCCACACTGTACCCACAGAGTCACTCCTGTTTCCCTGTGTGATGATAAGCAGCTCTGGGGAAGAGTGGGAAAAGGGAGCAGTGTGGGCAGGAAATGAGGGAGGAGGATTTGGAGGGAGGAAGAATGCTAATGTGCAGCTGGAGAGGGATGTGGTCATAATAAAACAATGACAGAGTGAACAAAAAAACAACAAAAAGAAACAACAAAAGGAGGGAAAAATCCCAAACTTTTATGCTTTCATTATTTAACCAAAGAATCCAAAGGACACTGCTTTCAGTGTCCTTTTCAGGTCAGTGTCCAACAGGACCCCTTTAGTAAAGCCCATCAGCACCATCACCATCTGAATGTTTCCACTGAATGTGTCACCAGAAATTTAAACCATTTTAAAATTGCAGCCTCTGCAGGGAACTGCTGTCCATGGGTCTCACTGATGGCTTGAGCACAGTGGGGACAGAGGAGACACTGAGCTTGCTCCATCCATAGGTACTTCCATGCCTTCATCTTTCTGCCTCTCCATCCCTTCATTCCTCTCTCTCTCTCCACCCCTTCATCCCTCCTGGGGAAAGCAACAGGAACAAGGCTTGGCTGGGCCTGCCCTTCTGGTGACTTGTTGGAGGAACACATCCTTCCTTAGTCCCATCAGACACTTCTCCCACTGCTGCACTTCATTCTCTCATGGGGATAAGACAGAGAAAGGGAATAAGAATGGGCTTCAAATTCTGCCATGGAGCAAGTTCAAAGCAAACCAAGGGGGTTCATCATGAGGCTGGGGAACTCTTCACCACAGGATGCTGTAGGTGCTGAGAAGTGATGAATTTTCATGGGTATGCTCATGCCAAGACAGCCACCAATTTTACAAAATACAGAAACCACTCCAGCACAGGAAATCCCTGAACACCAACTGGTTGGATGCCAGAAGAACAATTTAGTGAAATATGTGTTTACCTCATTCCCATACCTGGTGTCACCCTGGGCACTGCCAGAAACAGGACACAGCCAATAGAGCCTCTCTCATGTCCTGTCATCCCAGGACCTGTTCCATCCTCCATGGAGGCAACATCTCCTCTCTGGTTCAGTGCACACACAAACACACAAACCTTCCCTCCAATAAGCAGCTTTTGGTTTTTAATCATGTCAAATACCATCCCAACCCCTGATCTTTAACATCAGTGTCATGCCAGTCCCTCAGAGTCTGCTTCCCAACAAACCCTGTACTTCCAACACTGTTTCAATCACTCTCAGTCTCCAGGAACTAAGAAACCAGCTGTGCATTAATCCCAGTAATGCTTTACTCCTTCTGCCTCAGGCATCACACCAAGAACCTCAGATTCCCAAAGTAAGGTTTTGGAGATGGAAGGAAGGTGAAAAAGCAGGGAGAAGTGATTTGGGAAAGGAAGGGTAAGCTAAATAAATCCACAAAACCAGCAAGAAGTCTTCTTTTCTGATGCTTTAAAGTCTGCACTCTTTTTTTACTCCTAGCTTACACTCTTTTTCCTAGTCACCAGTGCCAACCTACCCTCAGAAAAGATGCTTTTAAAGCTTTTTTTGCTTGATAAAATGCTATTTTTGTTGTGAGGTGTGATGAGTACCTAAGAAATCTCTTGTACCCCTGTCAAAGGCAGAAATCCATCTGAGGAAGAGGTGTTTTCTTAGGAAACAGCACGAGCTCAGTCCAAAATATGTCTATAACACATAATTACTTCCAATAACTTGGACAATCTTGGTCTTGGCAGTTGTTGGCTGAAGGCATCTTGTGTAAAGGGAAAAAGTGCAATATTTACAGGTTGGCTTAGGGCATCTCATTTAACAGTTCACAAACTATTCAGGTTTTCCTTGCCCACAGATTTACCCCCCCTCTTCCTCAGACAAACGTGTCTTCAGGCAATACATGCACTAAGATTGACCAAATGCCATTGACTCGATTCTCCTGCCAGAAGGGAGGTGTAATGTACACCCAGTACCCATTCAAGCACAGAAATTTCATCACTCCCACCCTGGGGTTGCAGCATCTTCCTGCAGACTCATAAGAAATTGTTTGCTCTGACGACAAACATCACCACAGCAGCAAATTTGCCTTTTCATGCAGCATTGCTGGGCATGGCTTCTTTTTTCATTTCATGAAAATGGCTCTTTAAAAGGTTTCTGTGATCCTGAAACTCCATCGGGGAGGCTGGGAGACAACAGGGCACAGGGAGCCCTGTTGATTAAGAGGAGGATGATGAATTGTGTCCATGACCTGAGCCATCATTTGTGTTTTTTTCACCTCCCTCTGAGAGCTGCCTCAGCAGAGCAGCCATTCAGTCAGGGCACTGCCAAGTCACAGGGCTCTGAGAGATGCACTTCCACGTGCAGAAACAATGGTTATTTTTTCTTTGCATCACATTTCAGGGCTCTGTGCTGTTTTCCCTACAGCAGGAGAGGGAAGTGAGACCCTGCTGGCTGAGGTGAGATCACACACAGGTCCATGCTCAGAATATTTATTTAACAGTACCAGAGTGAGGAGAGCCTGTACAGGACATGCAGATCAAGCATCATCCACAGAGGTTGCAGAGGTTGTCATCACAAGCTTGACACATGTTTAACAGCTTTCCTGGTGTGCTCTGACTACAGAGGCATCCCTGTCCTGCAGCCAAGCCTTTGGCCACTGTGGTCTGCACTGGAAAGGTAAGAATCACCCAGGCTTGGGCACTGATTTATCACTGACTGGACCACTTCCATCTTGGAGCAAATTTCAATCCTTTCAAGGAGGTCTTTCCCAGGCATTGTCTAAATATCATCTGAGGAGCAGCACAAGTCAGGGACTGCTCCCAAAGGGCAGAACAAATTGTCCTTTCCAAGTAAGGTGTTTAATCATACACAGGCCAACTTGCTGTGTCCTCCAGACCAAAGAATGGACTTTGCCCTTTATTTGTCCATAAAACACTGTCATAGAAAGCAGACTCTAAACACAGCTGAATTTATTTGGGGATGAATCTTATAGCCCAGTGGTATTTTGGAGAGAAAATTAAGACAGAAAACAAAACCCACAAGCAGATCTTCTTCCTCCACCCAACTAAAGACTCCTGTCCACTGTAGCAAACTGCAGAGACAACTGCTCATCTGTGACCACCTAAGGCCACTCCTCCCCAAATTTGCCTTCCAACTGGAATTAGGATCCTGACAGGAACATAGGATGAGATAAAGAGGGTACTATTGTCCAATCATCCCAGGTCTGGGGAGAAGAATGGGTCCACCACTGAAATGCTGATGGTTCAAACATTCAGGGGGAAGCTGACGATGTGCAAAGTACTCACCCAGGTGCAGAGGGCGAGCTCAGCCCACCTCAGGCTACAGCTGGTGTTGAGCAAGATAAGGAAAGAGGCAAACCAACACCCAGCTGGAACTGCCTGCCTCAGGGGAGGTACCTGTGCATTCCCACGTGGATCTGAGAGGATAGAGAGGATATAAATCCAATAGAATGGGTGTTCACTGGATTTTCCCCAATAGTTGTCGAGTCTGGTCTGTGGCCATCACTTTAACCAACAGGCATCAGAATATTAACAACCAAGTTTTATTGTGAGCCCTACAGGTGGTGAGATCTTTCTAATTTTATCTTTTCCTTGTCTTTCTTATATGTTTTTGTATGTGATACCTTTATGTTTTTATATTGTCATTTTACTATAGATAACAACCGAAATGGGTCCATGACTATTTTTCTGTGCAAAGTGTTCTACAATAAACCCTACAAGTGTATATTTGCAAACACTGATCATTTAGTGTTTTTTCACTCTAATATGCCCCAAGGGACTTGAACCTGGGTTATCCTGGCCTTCTAGTATGGGTCATAACATGTGTCCAACACTTCTGCAGGTATCCAGTGTTTGCTTTCTGTGCTCCTTCTGCTGCACAAGCAATCAGAGTAAACACAACTTAGGATAACAACTGTTCACAAATTACATGCTTTGGTTTTGGTGAGATATCACTGCTTTCTAGAGAGAAAAAATACTGGACTTCTGTGCTTTATGTTTATATCTTCATTGAAATTTTAATTTTCCAAATGGACCCCAGCCAGTGCAAACTCATGGCTTCTACAGGGTTTTGAGTCCAGGAGGGAACACAGATTTCAGTACATTGCCTCTGCTTCACTGCAGTGGCTGGAATTAAATTCTTGACTTCTTCAAATGGAAGGCTCTGGGATTTGCAAAGGATTCATCAAGAACAGCTTTATCAAGAACAATTGCTTATATGAATTAATTAGTGCTTTAGGATATGGAATTCCAACATGCAAAAGAAAGAAACCCAGCCTGGGAAAAAGTGAATGACTCTGACAAGGTTGGTTAGTCCTGGCTTCCAGCCTTTGCTGCAGTGCCTGAGTACAAGAAGGGTACCAAGAAAATGGGAATACTGACTTTGTCAACAAAAAAATTCTTGTCTCTTGATTTTTTTTTATCAAGGCAGCAGTTTCTTTAGGTGTGATCACTACAGTCCTGCTCTGACCTTCTTGTTTGTGTGAAGGGCTTTGCACAACTCCTGTAAATTTTATGAGACAAGATACATCATAAGTTACATGAAACCCTGTGAGTCAGGCAGCTCTCTCCAGTCAAGCAAATTTCCAGCCAAGGAGCAGAAACAGCTCACAATAAAATCCATTGGCACTCATCTCTTTAGCCAGATCTGTGGTTTTTTGGCTTCTTTGTCTGCATTCAGACATATGCACCTGCCCAACACGATGCAAGAGCAGCTGTACTGACCACACTTCAGTGGGATGACTCACACACTTGTTCCTGCAGGGCTGGGATTTACATTAGCAGGAATTTTAGATTTTTCAATGGCCATGTTCACCTAATAAATCAGACATTTCTGACCAGTGTTTAACTGTGGATCAGGTTTCCAGAAGAGATGCAAAAATGTGTATCAATAAAATAGTCTGAAGCTCTACAGGACATAAAGGGAAGCACTAAAGATGCGAAATCAAGTCCACAAACAAGATTTCAAAAAGAGAAGTAAATAATTAATTCCTTTTCCCTCCATGAGTAAGCAAACAGATGGGAAATGATGCAGAGGCTTCAAAAGGAAAAATCATGAAACTGTGGTCCTTAGGAATAATCTGCAAGATCCATTCAGATGTGTCTCACTTGTTCATCAAACAGAAGCAACCAAAAAAAAGTTGGTGAAATCCTGCTGTGTTGGATGCAGCTTTGGGAATTCCCCATTCTCTTTCATCTGGGGTTTCTTGTTTTTCTTGCAGGAGACCAGGGTGACCTTTCCCCAGCCCCTCTCCACATCAGTGCTGTGGAACTGAATGTGAGCTGGCACCAACTGGGTTTGCCAAGCAGCTTTCACCTCACTGCTGGGGACTCCTCTGAAGTTTGCCAGATGCTGTGAGTGACCATTGCTCTTTATGGCAAAAAAATATCCACAAGCAGAGCTTTTGCTGGCATAAATCACCAGTTTGCAGTATCTGAGGACTAGCCTCTACTTTGGACACTCCAAGGTGGCACTTCAACCCATTTCTGGTGCACTGTGTCACCCTGGGAGGTGTGAGCAGCCATCTCTACTTTCCCTCTGTTCATAATAGAGGTGATCTTGCAGTGTTCAACAGGTCCAAAGGCTGGGAAATGGAAACCTCAGAACAAAAACTTTTTCCAAACATCTCAGACTCTCTCAACTGCAAAATGGAGAAAATGGAGGTTTTTACAGGACAAGAAGTGTTCCAGCCCAGGCATACTAGTCTGAAATGCTGGTGAAAAATGAATGTATGGTGCCTATGTGCTCCACATCTTGCTCACACAAGTTAAGTTTCCATGTTGATCAGGCACTAAACTCACAGCTGCCTTCTTTCTGGTAACTTGACTAGCTCAGAACTTGCTTGAGAAACCATGAGATTGACCTTCCAGGCACATTAACTGCACAGAAACTTTTTCTCAACCCTCAGACTCTTCTGAGACCATCCAGTAGAAGCCAATTACATCTGGTAGTGTTCAAAACATTATTATGCACAAAATTTTCATGCATCCTGAGGGTTGAAGACTTGTCTTTTCCTTGGTCATGGTGGGATTTCTTGTAGTCATCTTAATTTCTAATTGTAAAAACGCATTTCTATAAAGGGCACATTTTAGAGTAAATTCTCAATTAAAAGCATGTCTTTAGGAACCTGTATTCATTACCTACACTTTTGGGCAGGGATAAGATTATCTCACACCTCAGAATATCTCCGATACATTTAAGGCACAATAACTATTGATTCTCTTGCACAAATGGAAGAGTAAATATGACTGAGATTATTTCACTGCTTTGAAAATTCCAGGAAGGAAGATAAATAAATACAAACCAGCCAGCATGTGTTTCATCAGATGAAATCAGAAGGGAACAATATGTGCTTTCTGAAAATATAAGAGAGTCTTAAATGGAATGAAAAGATTCATTTGTTTGGTTTTAAACAAGAAGGAAACAATAAAGGCACAGTTGTATCCACTGATAGTCGCTCTCTGGGCAGATGTGGTTGGTAGCTTTTTCCAGTTATGCACAGTACATGGAAAGGAAACCCAGGAAAAGTAAAATAGGCAGTTTAAGAACAAACAACTGAGAGTCTGAGAGCAGGAGTGTCACCAGCTGCTGTCTTTTGAGTGCCAGAAAGGCATCTGAAGGTCAGTAACACCAGGAGTGCAGCCCCACAAAGTGTAGTGTGGCAGTCCTGTGTGAGAACTGAGTGATTTGGGTTGGAAGGAACCTTGAAGATTTTCTAGTTCCACACCTTTCACTATCCCAGATTGCTCAAAGTTCCATCCAACCTGGCTTTGAACACTTCCAGGAATGGGGCAACCACAGCTTCTCTGGGCAGCCTGTGCCAGGGCCTCACCACCCTCACAGGGAAGAATTTCTTCCTAATACTTAATCTAAACCCACCCTCTATCAGTTTAGANCAGTTTAAGAACAAACAACTGAGAGTCTGAGAGCAGGAGTGTCAGCAACTGCTGTCTTTTGAGTGCCAGAAAGGCATCTGAAGGTCAGTAACACCAGGAGTGCAGCCCCACAAAGTGTAGTGTGGCAGTCCTGTGTGAGAACTGAGTGATTTGGGTTGGAAGGAACCTTGAAGATTTTCTAGTTCCACACCTTTCACTATCCCAGATTGCTCAAAGTTCCATCCAACCTGGCTTTGAACACTTCCAGGAATGGGGCAACCACAGCTTCTCTGGGCAGCCTGTGCCAGGGCCTCACCACCCTCACAGGGAAGAATTTCTTCCTAATACTTAATCTAAACCCACCCTCTATCAGTTTAGACATTCTCCCTTGTCCTGTCACTCCATGACTTTGTCAGAAATCTCTTTCCAGATTTCTTGTAGCCTCTCTAGGTATTGGAAGGCTGCAATTAGGTCACATTTTTAGGACAAATGCAGTAGATGCAAGTTCTAGATTCAAAACAAAGGCTTCCTAACCCTGAGTTTAATTACAGAGCAACTTCAGTGTGGTGAGCTGGGGCAGCAGTTGCCCTGCAGTAGATCAATTTATCTTCCAAGATGACAATGAGTGGGCACTATCCACTTCACTCCAGGTGTGAGAAGGATCTCACATACCTACAGCCACAGGGAGAGTGAAAAGCAAAGTACTGATTTACTGACCTGGTGTCCAGGGAGACCAAGACATTGAACTGGTTGATGGATACAGGATGTGCTCATGCCCAATCATGGCCTCCTCTAGACACTTTCTCCCTAGGGCAACTGCCCCTGTACTCCCCATCACAGTCCCACCATGCCCATTTAGGGCTGATAATCATGTTCTTTCCCAAAAATACACTGCATTGTTTCTCGCCTGTCTGGCAGCTCCAGTGAAGCACTAGGAAGCAGCCTGAATGAATGCATTTGCTCACCACATAAATTCCTGAAAGAAAAGGTTATGCAAATATTTCCTTTCCACAGCAGCAGGCTTTGACCTCAGGGCAACCTCTGTGGCTGTGTTATCTCTGATAAAGGCTTCCAACTATGCTCAGATCTGGCATGTGAGATTAATAGCCATGTAAAGGGGTTAGGGTTTGTGCTGAAATATTGTTGAAAAACATCACAGTGATTCCTCTGACTCAAGAGAAAGGAGTCTTGCTATACAGCTCCAGTTTGGCCAGTGGGATGATTTCATTCCAACTCCTCCAGGAGTAAAAGTTCAGGCTCTGACATACAGCTGCTCCAAGGCAGAAGGTACCCAGTTCTCAGTACATAGATCTATAAGGGAAGCAACAATATTCAGGTAATCAGACTCCTTGAAAGGCTGAGAGGATTGGGATTGTTGAGTCTGAAAAAGAGAAGGCTCTGGGGAGACCTCAGAGGCCTTTCCAGTACCTGAAGGAGTCTCACAAGGAATCTGGAGAGAGACATTTCACAAGGGCAGGTAGTGACAGGACAAGGGGGAATTGCTTTAAGCTGAAGTAGGGCAGGTTTGGATTAGGTATTAGGAAGAAATTCTTTCCTGTGAGTGTGGTAAGGCACTGGAAAAGATTGTTGTGGATGCCCAGAGATGTTGTGGATGCTGTAACCCGGGAAATGTTCAAGGCCAGGTTGGATGAAGCTTTGAACAGCCTGGTACAGTGGAAAGTGAAATCCACATTGCAGGTGGATTAGAACTCAATGACCCTGACACATCTCCTCAGCTGGCATTTTCTGCCACAAATTCACTGCTTGTGCTGGAAGAGGAGCACTGCCATCACCTCTCATCTCTGGGCTTTCCTGGAGAATGTGTCCAGTATTGTGCTGCTGTGATGTGGCTGCCAGAAAGTGGTCAAAAATAAGTAACGCCTTTTATAGCAGGTCAGTTCTAGACCCATATATTAAATTATGTGTTAAACACTTATGGGAACAAAAGTGGTGAGCAAAACATAGTACAATCAGAGATCAGTTATTTGGCTCAGGGCCAGCACACAATGGCAGTTTTCTAGCATTAGGGACTTCATCTGATAGAGGTGTGATCCTTACATTTAATGGCTTTTGATAGAATTTTTTCCCCCTGTTTTTAATTTGCCTATGGCTGGTTTACTGCCTCCAGACTTCTGGCATTCTCACTTGCCTGTGGCAATAAATTAAAAATATTCTTGAAAAAAAACAATGTAAAGAAATGAAAGAAAAATATTTTTTGACGTGCAAACATTGAAATTTTTCTGAGTGTCCCTCTATTCAGCTGATTTACTCTAGACTTTTCTATTCTTCAGCTGGACAAAGACTCTGTCCTGTGTCCCCCACTGTGGATACATCCTTGTAGGTGGCTGTCCTTGGAGCCAGGTTCTCACAGTCATTTGAGCACATTTAGCTTTCCTCTCCAGCTTTGGTTTATCTGTTTCCTGTTAAGGTGACAGTCCTGCAATCCCTCTTCATTAAAGCAGGCGACTGGAGGGGAAAGTGACTCTCTGCATGTGTTATCTCCGGCACTTGACCAGCTAAATAACAACCTGTTGCCTCAGGAAAGGGCAGCTCCTTCACCTCCCACAGCTCTGTATATCACCCAGTGTGAAGTGCATCTCCTGCTGGTGCTGGTGTCTGATTTGTCCTTTTATCTGCAGGTGTCTGTACAAGCACACTGGATACAAACAATTACGTGGTATATGAGAATTGCTCATTATGGTGTGTCACCTTTGAGTTTAGCAAAGATTTCTGAACAGCCTGGGACAAGAATAGGTCATGGCTGACCTAAAAATGCTTAATCCTATGAAGTATTTTTGTAGTCCCTGCTGTCCTTCCCTGTACCCTCTGTAGCTCACCCTCTTTTAAGAAGGGTGCACAGAGTTTTCAGAATCATAACAACATTTGAGTCAGAAAGAGCCTCAGGAAATTCTCCTGCCCAAACCCCTGGTCAAAAAAGGACTTTAAGACTAGATCTGATTCCTGGAGTCTTGTCCTACTAATCTGATTAATATCTCCAAGGATGGAAGCTCTACAGACTTTCTGGGTAACCTGTGTCAGTATCTGGACTAACTGATCACAAGGAAATTTTGGCAATTGAATTTCATCCCAGTTTTCTCCAACCAATGGATTTCCACATTCTGGAACAATTTTTGGGTGGGCACCTGTCAGCCTGGACTTGATTAGCATTGTATTTTTGTGTCTTATTAGCAACATCTCAAACTAATCCTCCTGGAGTTTTGGCTCCAGGGGCTGTGACTGCTTTTGGAATGATTGCCCATGGTCACTCCTTGTTCAGATCCAGTTTCAGAATATTTACTTTGGCTTCATGGGCAACACTCTGGAATTCACTTCCTTCAGGCTTTATGCCCATTGATGTAAAATTTTTCTTGATACCATAGAAAAGAAAAGTCAGTGGATCAAACCAGCCATCTGAAGACCCTTCCCACAATTTTTTTATCTAAATAACTGGGAAAAAGAGAGAAAGCTTTGATATCTTCTTGCTTTTTTTTTTTTTTTTTAATCTTTCTTTATCAGGACTTGAAAAACATCCTGTTTGCAGGTTTCCAGATGGCCCCAGCTCTATGATCATTTATTGTGTGGACATGAGGAGGCTGGTTAGCAATAAACAAAGGTCCACAAATTTTCAAAGGAATTCAAACCACTTGTTGAAAAACTAATTAAGTATCATACAGATTAGATGCATGCTACAGTGATTGCAAATGCTTTGTGTCTCAAGTGCTATCTTAGCACAGACATCAACTTCATAATTTTAATTTCCTTACACTCACCCTCTCTTCAGTTCCGCCCGAGTGATTTATTTGGGCTTTTCAAGTGGTATAAATTAGCATAAATTGAAATGTCAATATCAGGCAAGAGAAAAAACAACAACAAAAAAAAACACTATTGGGAAAACTATGTACCTTTTTTCAATTCCCTGAAGCATCCTTATTTAAAACTAAGGAAGCACATCCACTTCAAAATGCTCTGACCTCAAGTCATTCAGTTTCTCTCATAAAGCAGAAGGGAGTGCTTCACAAATCAAAAAACACCTTTATTCATCTGTGGGTTTTATGCAGAGCTCTACAGGACACTAAGAGTTGGCTTTTGCTCCTCTTCCATACACAGGACTTAGGAGCAGAGGGATCATTGTCACATCAAGTCTGACCAAAACACAACCACAATGCGGGTATCAAATACACAGAGTTTTCACAAATATCATCACAGATAGGCAGGTTCTGTTTAATATCTCTGTCCATTTTCTGGATGAGGCACTCAAGGACACCCTCAGTCAGTTTGTAGCTGACACTGAGGTGGGTGGAGGTGTTGATGTGCTCTGCAGGGGGATGTGGGCAGGCTGGCTCAATGGTGAGGACAGAAGGATGAGGATCAAAAAGACCAAGGCCTGGAGCCTGCCCTCCTCTATCAACACAGACATGAAATACCCCCAGCTCGAGGCAGAGAGGCACAAAAGCTGCCAGGCAGGAAAGGCCTTGGGGGTGCTGGCCAAGAGTGGCCAGCAGGCAGATGACCTCCAGGCATTCTGAGTGAGCCATAGTGTGGCCACAGCAGGACCAGGGTGGTCATGACTGTCCCTCTGTGCTGGGCACTGGGGAGGCCACACCTCGAGTGCTGTGTGCAGATGTGGGCCCCTGTTAGAGATGGGATTAGTGAGAGATGTCTTTGGCCAAATTAAGGTGCCAAGGAGATCATCTACCAAACCCAAAACCAAGGAAATTTATTTAACAATAAATGAGGGCTACAGATATTGAAAGGGGCAGGAAAGAGGAAAGTGAGAAGGAAAGAGGAGGAAGAGCAGGGGTAGGGCTGGGGAGAGAGATGGAGCAGAATGGGGAAGATTTGGGCTGGGGTTGAGTGGGGAAGATCGGGGCTGTGAGAGTGTGGAGGGAGAGCAGGTCTGGGCTGAGCTGTGGGAGAGCTCAGACAGAAGTTGCTCCAAGACGCTTGGCTCCAGCAGCGTCCTGTGGGGCCTTCCTCGCCCTGCGCTTCTCTTCACTGAAGGCCCCGGTGTTGGCTGTGGAGGTGTTGGAGGTGAGGACCACGAGTCGGTCGGGTGAGGCTCTGATGCGAGGAAGACCTTGCTGTTCTTGTCGTCCCAGGCATCTCCAGCCAGCGCAGAAGCTTCTGCCTCTCCCTCGGTCTCTTTCGACGGGGCGAGCGACGCGCTCTGCAGGTCGCTGTCCCGCTCTGCTGCAGCCTCTGTTTCTGGGAGCTCCTCCTCGTCCCGCTGTTCCTCCAGCTCCTTTAGACAAGCGCCCCAGGGCTGCGAGTTGTCAGAGACAGAGCTCTGCTCTGCCAACTGCGCAGGAGACAGAGGCTCAGAGCTCTCGCCTGTCTCTGCTGGGGAGCCTTTGCTGGAGCTGGAAGAGCTGGGAGGCACCTGGGGCTCTGCATCCACCTCTTGCTGGACATTTGGCTGCTCGTGGCTGCAGGTGGACATGATGGACCTGTCTTCCGACAGTAATGCGGTGAGGCCTCCAAAAAGGTCTCTGTAGGTCTTGCCACCGTGCCCTTCCTGCAAGTCCACGAGCTCCTCTGTCTCGCAGTGCCCCAGGTACTCCCAAGCGGGCTGGGTCCAGCACTCCACGTGCGGGTTGCAGGTGTTATGAACAAATTTGGGATTTACTAAACTAAGTCAGTTGTGCTAATGTTGATAATGTTGGTGTCACACCCAAGTTTGAAGTTTATCTAAGTTTAAGTGCTTCAGTTTATATGTTGTGTATTTGAAAGTGTTTGAGTAATTAATGTTGTCATGTTCGGTGTTCTAATTAAAGGGAGGAGAGGAGGTTTCCAGAAGATTCCAAGGAACGAAAGGGCGCAGAAGCAGGAGGACCAGGATTGGGCTAAACGCTGACCAATCAAAACAGACTTTGGGAGGGTGATTGGACAGGAATGACCCCAGCAAACGAGCCAATCACCATCAAACAAATGGACCAATCACAAGGCGGATTCAAGACTGGACCAATAAGGATCAGGAACCGCCTATAAAGACTGGGTGGGTGCTCAGAACCTCTTCCTCTGTCTCAGAGAATGCCCAGTGTGGCGTTGGGTGTCCTGCTTTAAACTCTGCCTTGCCATTGGGGTTGTGGGATTATCCCGAGCCTCTGATCCTGGCTGCTGTTCATAAATCACTAAAACTTCAATGGCGTGAAACAGTCGTTTTCTCGCAACAGGGGTGGCAGGTGATGGCTCTGCCCTGCTGCAGCCCACGCCAGAGCCCTCCCTTTGCAGGCCCGGCCCTGGCCCCGAGGCAGGCGCTGGACAGCTCAGCCAGGCTGGGCTGGGTTCCCAGCTGTGCTCGCCGCCTCTGGGGCATTGCTGTGCCTGGGCCATCCCAGCGCCGGCCCCTGCGCAGAGCAAGGCCTGGGGCCAGGCCTGGCTGCCTCTGCCCCGGGGCTTCCCCCACCTCCCACTGCAGGCTCTCCCTCCAATTCCTTTCTTAGACCTTTGGGCCTCTGCTTTGCCTATGCTGGTTCCTCTCCCAGTGACCTGCAGCTCTGCCTTGTCCCACCTTGTGTTCCTTCCCTAAACATCCCCAAAGAAGCCTTGTGCCATGCCAAAGTGCTTTTCCACCCAGCCCACCATGTGCCCCAGCCCTTGGCCCTACCTCAGGTAGAAAGATCATCAGGAAGGCAAAAGTTCCATGTGAACTTAATCTGGTCACTACTGTGAAAGACTATAAAAAGTGGAGTTTTTAAAATTATTAATAACAAACTTAGGCTAAGGAAAATGCCCATCTCTTAATTCCTGGAGGTGGGATTTTGCTCATGAATTTGCCAGTGGCATCCTGGCATTCTGTGTGAGCCATAGTGTGGCCACAGCAGGACCAGGGTGGTAATGATTCTCCCTCTGTGCTGGGCACTGGGGACGCCACACCCCGAGTGCTGNGTGCTGTGTGCAGATGTGGGCCCCTGTTAGAGATGGGATTAGTGAGAGATGTCTTTGGCCAAATTAAGGTGCCAAGGAGATCATCTACCAAACCCAAAACCGAGGAAATTTATTTAACAATAAATGAGGGCTACAGATATTGAAAGGGGCAGGAAAGAGGAGACTGAGAAGGAAAGAGGGGGAAGTGCAGGGGTAGGGCTGGGGGGAGAGACAGAGCGGAATGAGGAAGATTGGGGCTGGGGTTGAGTGGGGAAGA
>VZRX01013120.1:17546-28178 GCA_013398075.1 Notiomystis cincta | reverse complement strand
GCTTTCAGCACTGTCTCTCACAAAATCTTCATAGACAAATTCAGGGAGTGTGGATTGGGCACATGGGCAGTGGATGGAGAGCTAGCACTGGACATCAAATTCTAGAGTGTCTAAATCATTGTCGCAAGATCTATTTGGAAGCCTGTAACTAGAGGTGTCCCTCAAGATTCAATACTGGGCCCAGTGTTGTGTAACTTATTTGTTATTGACCTAGATGAAGGGGAAGATGCCTTCTCAGCAAGTTCACTGATGATATAAAGCTGGGAGGAGTGACCAATACTGAAATGTGTTGTGCAGCCCTTCAGAAGGACCTTGACAAGTTGGAGAAATGGGCATAGAAGAGCTCCCAGAAGGTCTACAAAGACAAATGCAGGGTCCTACAACTAGGTAAGGAGTTGTATAACCACAGGCTCCAGCATCACCTGAGGGCTGACCTGCTGGAGAGCAGCTCTGCAGAGAAGGATCTGGGGGTCCTGGTGCACCAGAAATTGTCCATGACAACTGCCCATGCCCAGCAATGGGCTCCTGTGGCCAAAAAGGCCAATGTTATCCTGGGTTGCACTAGGAAGAGTACTGCCAGTAGGTCGGGGGAGGTGATCCTGCCCCTCTAGTCAGCCTAGTAGAAGGATTGCTTCAGAGGCCACATCTGGAGTGCTGTGTTCAGTTCTGGGCTCCTCAGCACAAGAGAGACATAGAGCAGGTCTAGAGGAGGGCTCTAAAGATGATTATGGGACTGGATTGTCCCTCTTATGAAGAAAGGTTGAGAAACTTGGGCTTGTTCAGCCTCAAGAAGACACAACTGAAGAGGGAATCTCATCAAAGAGCATCTGAAGGGAGGATGCCAAGAGGATAGAGTCAGGCTCTGCTCAGTGGTGCCAAGCAATAGGTCAAAAGGCAATGGGCAGAAACTGATGCATAGAAAGTCCCATCTGAATATGAGGACAAACTTGTGGACCATGCAGGTGACTGTAGACTGGAACAGATTGTCCAGAGAGGATGTGGAGTCTTCCTCACAGGAGGCATTCAAGAACCTGCTGTATGCAGTTCCATGCAACGTGCTCTAGGATGACCTGGCTTGAACAGGGAGGTTGGAACAGACGACTCACTGTGGTCCCTGCCAACCTTACCCATTCTGTGATACTATGATTCTGTGGAATGCTTTGCACCATTAGTATCTTGTAGACAGCTGGGATTAACAAGGACAACTCCAGAAAATTTTTAGTAAAGGAAAATAAATCCTCCTCTTCCTTTTATTTAGAATATTCTCCTCCAATTAAAATTAATGTTCTTCAAATTCCTTGAAATTAAATGGTTTACTTTGTTTTAAATCACCTATACAGTGATGATGAAAGATAGTGAAGTTTAGTAGAATAATGTGTGTCAAATGGGAAGGTCTAGAACTGTAGAAAGAACACAGTTAAACTAGAAGTCTAAAATGAAAAGATTACTAGTAGACCTGTAATTCAAAATGAAAAATAGAAATGCCAAACAAATAAGAACAAATACTTCTAATGAAGATTAGGAAGTGGGTAACAGCAAAATCAGAAAATTTATGTAAAAGATTCATATAGCAACACTCATATGAAGCAATAGCAAACACTTATTTGAAAGGCCACTTATATTTAAGAAAAATGTTTTATATAAAGTAGATAGTATGTATGGGTCTCTGAAGAGTCTACACTGTTCATCTTAGACATAAGCCTTTTTTAAGTCAGACAAACAAATGTAAGCAATTAAATTAAAACTTTGGTAGAAAAGCAGGCAGGAAACAAGGTATGAATTTTAAAAAGCACTTTAGTAAAGGCTGAATTTCAAGTCTGCTCATAATTCCCTGATTTGAACTTCCTTGAAAAAAATTATTTTCTCCATTTCCAAATCATAAAACTTCAGTCACAAATCATTCTTTCTGTAATAGTTGTTCAGATACTTCAGATGCAAGCATAAAATTTTCCTCTGAATATAGAGAATGCTTTTGCAGTTTTCAGCATACAAAAGAACTTACGCAAAAATGTATTCCCAAAAGGCAAGCACTTTGAATTTTACAGCTACAATTGCTGATTTTGTTATCCAGAGAAAGAATGTTGTAGAAAATTAAGTTATTTTATGGCTGGAAATAAGCAATAAAATAAAATACACCAAAATGTTTGCCAAAATCATGTGGGTGTATGCCAGTTTTAAATCCTATTTAGAAAATTAAACCCACTGAAGCTGCTGACTTCTATCCCCGGCACCTTCTGAAAATGGAGGAACACTGGGAGACATTATAAATTGGAGTAACAGTTTACTGGAAGTCTCAATAATCATAATATTAATGATAAAGAGTGTACAAAAGAGACAAGGTGTTTTACTCACAAAAAAGTATCACCACTGAACAAACAAAAATGCTTCCTGAAGACAGCACTTGACGTGGTTTCTCAGACAAAGGCAAGATGGNAGTGTACAAAAGAGACAAGGTGTTTTACTCACAAAAAAGTATCACCACTGAACAAACAAAAATGCTTCCTGAAGACAGCACTTGACGTGGTTTCTCAGACAAAGGCAAGATGGCAACTGGCCCTGCACTGGGGCCAGTGCTATCTGGGAAAACAAAAGCAATGTGGTGAATGAGAGCTTCCACAGATTAATGTCTCCTCTCCTACCCCCAGTCCAAAAACAACAATGGTGAGCTAAAGCAAAGACTCTTGGAAGCCAGATCATCTGCATTGCCCCCTCAGACCACTCCATTTTACTGGTTCAGCTCCATGCAGATCCCTGTGGCATTAGTGCTGCTCCACTCAGCTCTCCTGGCACTTGGGCCCCACTCAGCTCTACCCTCATGCTGCTTGTGGCTGCCACTCTTGCTCCCTTTTCCTCAGAGCAGTATCTTGGACATCTCACCATCCCCACATTTCAGCACCAAACCACAAAAACTGCAACCCAGAGGACTGGGAAAGGGAACAGCTGGTGACGGCAGCAGGGCTCTGTCCATCAGGCTGACCTGGGACCTTCTTCCCAAAGAGAGACAAAAATGGCAAACTTTTCAATTCCAGCCCCAGTTTTTTCCTGCTGAAACCACACCACCCACCACCCCCCTCTGTGATGTGTGTGGTATTGAAAAAACAGCACTAAAAGTTCCACCCCCTTGTCTCTGTACCCAGGAAACAGGGGTACAAAATCAGGTAGGATACACATAAATCATTGTAAAATACAGTGATTACAATTTAAAAAATATAGGCTGCAGGATATTGTAAATGGCTTTGTGAACTACTGAGCCTATGGCTTTTAGTGGCCTTTTAGTGGCCTTTTTCCCTCTAAATATCAAGCAGATAGGTTTGTGGTGCAGCTTAAGAGATGCAACAAGCAGGACTGAGATTCCTGAAATCCCCATTTATGAGCCAAACTGCTTTTGGAGCCCTGACACACAAACTCTTAAGAAACAATTAATGTGGTGGATGCTCTTGTGCTCTGAGTATGTAGAGGTAGATGCTGCAATTCTGATGAGGTCACATGCATATTGGCTACGTGGGCTCTATTTCTCCATTGATATACATTGAGAGGGTTTGCTTAAATCAAACCTGAAACTGGATGATTTTGTCCTGGAGTGAGTTAGGACAGAGAAATGGAAACTACTTGTTGTCTTACTCCAACTGAACACAAAAGGTTTCTACTACAATTACTCTATGTGGTTTCATTGGCCTCTGGCAGGAAAGCAATGAATCTCGTATCTGTTCTCCAGAGGGTGACAAGGTTTCTTAACTTTCTTCTCTCCCAGTGTCTGTATTTCTGTATTCCAAGCACTGGCAAGTCCTTTGAAAAGGATTAAATCAAATGAGAATCAGCAACATGTAAATATTACCTCTAAATAACTGCTTGTCTTCATTTTGTTTTAGGAAGGCAGGACAAATTTTTCCCTCGGAAGAATTTTCATAGTGCTATTGCAGTGTAAAATAAAGCACACAGAGAGCTAAGATCAAAGTAGACAAAATAAATTTAGATTACATGAAATTAAATACCTTTTTAGCAATTCATGTTTACTGGTTTTAGTTTTGACATGTAACACATACCAACAGTGTCAGAGGAATTAAGCTGGCATCAGTGAGAGCTAGGGAACTGTATTTCACTTCGAACTTACAATTATGTTGTTTGAAGTTGGGTTAGGGAAGAAAGCTCATAAACAACAGACCATGTTGATGGCTGGTATAAACCAGTTCTTTTGAAGCCTGCTGAGTGTGCTGATTTCAAATTTTGGTGATTTTGCCACAAGATTCCTAAACCACAGTTTATATGTAGCTTCAGATGGGAATGTATTTGTTCAACGTGGCAAAAAATGTAATAATTTTGTTCGCATGTTGTTCTTCCTCTCTTATTTGTGCTTTTCTGGGTTTTTTTCTTTAATATGTCTTCTTTTTCATTAAGGGATGCAAATAACCATTACTTGCATTGTGTGATTGTTCATAGGTTAATTAAATCTGTTCCTTCTTATGCCATGCATAGTCAGTTCCCTGCTGGATTTTGTCCTGGTTCTAGCCAGGACAGGGTTAATTCTTGCAGTAGCCAGGAGGGACCATGGTTATAATCTAGAAGTTATTCAGATTATTTTATACTACCTCATGTCATTGCTGGAGGTACAGGGAAAGGAGTCTCTTCTGGGAAGAAGGGATTCCAGTCTGGTCAAGTAAACTGGCAGAGGAAGTCATCTGGTATTGTCTATTGAAGGATTCCATGTGAATAATTTCTTTCTTGTACCCTCTGTCATTGGTATTGTTGCTGTTATCCTTTGTTCTCATTGCTGTTTCCAGTAAGTTCTTATCTCTGATCTTTACCTTTTGTGCCTCCAATTCTCCTCTCCAGCCCACCACAGTGGGGAGAGGGACAGGAGAGCAGGCGAGTGAGAGAGAGAGAGAGAGCAGCACATGGTTTGAAAAGTCTCAGTGAGGGCACTGAACTGGGGAGAACCATTCCTAAACCATGACAGGTTTCCTCTGTGATACAAGGATATTTCTTAGTTAAGATGCTTGGTGGAACAGCTTAGTAAAGTCCCCAGCTCTGCAAGGAAGGTGATTTAGCTGCAAAATTTTATACCACTATCTACACACAGTGCTCTCTGTTGAACTTCTGATTGGTGGCGTTTTACATGCAGAGGCATCAGTAACTTGGGGACCTTGACAAGTCTCTGATTCTCTACACTCAATGCATAGAATATTAATCATGTCATTTGTCATTTTTATTGTAAGGGAAAGCAAAGTCCTACGGATCTCAGAGTGATGTGTTCCTAGAACGGTTACTGCCTAATACTCATAGACAGACTCCAGAAATTCTCTAAAAAATTGTAAAATCCTAGAAGTAATATATCTTACGTTCTCAGTCTTATGGAACTGCTCAGTCTCAGATGACAAGACCGCCAAGAAGACATGTTATATCACTAGAATTTATTATAACCAGAAAAGTTTAAGGAATGACATTTTTATGGTAAGGATAATATTTATTTTGACCATGTTAAGAAGCAGCAGATTAACTTCAGTCTTCTCAACTAGTGAATGAATTTTCTGTGGTGTCTTCTATCACAGAGTCAGCTGTGAGAGAAGAAAACACTGAAAGTCGGAGGACAGGAATAAGAAAAAAATTATTATATAATAATATATGTGTAAATAATAATTATGTGTTTACATCCATGTGCACACACACTCATAAACACATAGAAGTGCATGCAAAAAAATACTATATTTTTGTTTTGAATATTTGGTTGGTATGGAACAAATTGGTTATTTTTCCAAAGCTGGTCACTCCAACATTCAAAAGAGAAATTTTAAAAGCAATGAGAAAATGTTGTAACCAAAGAAATGTTATACACATATATGAAGCAGAAGTAGGAATGTGATATATAGGTGTCTTGGGGTGGTTCTGTGACAATTCTGTATTCCCTATCACCTGCTGGAAATTTTTTTATACCTTTAAACTGCAGCCAGGAGGACTCTTCAAAGAGGCTCACTTGACCTTGCAGCCAGAATATTTACATATTTTTATGTGGCTTGATACTTTTTGTTCCCTTTGCTAGTAGTGGGGGATGGTGGTGGGGGGTGGTGGTGTTGCTCTCTACCTTTCAGCTTTTGGCCAGAGAGGGACTGAGATCTGCCTCAGTGGCTCCTATTCCTTTTTGGACTGTTTTTAGCTTGCTTCTTCATCCAAGACCAGTTCACCATCTCTGGGACACTCGGTGGGACTCTGCACTCCTCAACCCGGCAGGGCCCAGCTCTGCTTAGGCCTTGATGCTAGAAGCTGAGTGAGAGAACTGCAGGAAACCCACCAACCTCCACCTCTGGGATGGGAGGGGGGTTCAGTGTCCTTTTCTGCCCTGTGCATGGGGGAGGGGGAACTCTCTTTGTTAAATAAAGAGTTTCTCATTTGAGAAATTCTTTTCCTGAACCCATGGGGGAAGGGCTGCTGGGACCTTCTTGCCTGGCAGACAGGAGAGAGGGACGCCCTTTTTGGATTGTTTCCTCCTGGATTTGTGTCCAAACTGGCACTATATGATGCACAGACAAATAGGAATGCAATTAGTATTTTCAACAGGTTCAATTCTACAAGACCCCAAGGACTGTAAACTAATGAAAAAAATGCCACCCAAGTTATTTATTACACTATGCCCTCACTTAAATTCAAAGAGTGTTTTCTTGAAAAGATACCAGATATTGGAAGCTGATAATTTTTATTTTTAAGCCTTCCCAGCCTGCATGCAGTTAGAGCCTCCATTAGAGTTTTATCTCTACTATACTAGTATTTATTTCTTAATAAAAGGTGCATGATAGAATAAACAGTGCACATGTTTTTTCTTTCACAAAAATTATTAAAAATAATATGTTTCTAATAGTAGGAGATAATTCTTTTTCTTGCATTTAGTACTAATATTCACTCACATTTGGCTTTTTGCATTTAATTATATAATTCTCGATCCATTAGCTAATAGCTAATTATGTTGAAACATAATGCTCAAACCATAAGATTCCAGGAGGAAATCTTGCCTGTTATACAATCAGTCAATCTAATAAACTAAAAAAAATCTTGGAGCCAGGATTTCAAGATGAGGTAGGTGAAAATCCCATGTGTTTAGGATGAATATGCTGTGTGGCTGCAAATTTTAAGAATTTGTGAGTGTTGGATTTTTAAAAGAAACTCACTTCACTGTTCCTATTATTAATAACAGTAAATGACAAAAATTTGAAGTTACAGGAGGAAATGCAGATATGCATTTGTACCATATGAGAGAGATTTGAACCCATGTTCTCTCACAGAATCATAGTGATTTAGTTATAGTTTCTTTATGGGTGTAAAATTCAACTCCAGAGATGTTTTGAGGATTGGCCTCGCTGTCAGCGAGATCAGGATTGGAACCCAGATGCAAGTCACAGTAAGGAGTTTTCATAGCTCTTCTTAGGTTAGTGAGTTATTGTTTCTTGTGTTTCTCTTGTGTTTTTCACTTGTCCAGTGAAAACATACCGGGAAATTACAAGAGAAAAATGAAGCGCTTGTCACTGCATCTTTGTGTGCCTCTGACTACTGCTCTGATCTGCCCATGTTCACACATCATTATTAATGATTTCTGTTTGAATCTATTTCTCTAGCATCCAAACTGGGTTAGATGTTCCATGAAACAGGAGAAGGGCACTGTTCCAACCCTGCCTACTTCTAAAAGAAAATAAAATTATCAAGTGATTCATGATAGAATCATCACTAAATGTCACCAGAGCAAGCAACATTCTGGGTCATACAAAAAGAAATTTTAAAATGTTTCCTTGGATATTTTGGATATTTTGGTAGGAAATTTCCTCCCATAATGTATAAATGTTAATAATGTTTGTGGAGTAATCAAAGGAAATTGAAAAGACTATTTCAATGGTTCTTTTAAACTAAACAAACCACTCAGTTTTTGTAAAGTGTATGTTCCCTAAGGCAAAGTGGAATGAGTAGTTAAGAAAACACACATTTTTTTCATTGAAGAAAAAAAAACATTCATGAGCAATTATAAGAGACATTATGGATCTCTGAATTCAAAATAGCCCCTTTTGTTATAGCCAGGAAAAAAAGAGACAAAAACATGAAAGCCATCCTTTTAAAAAAAAGTCTTTTTTTTTCTTTTACCAGTAAGTACTCGTTTTTCTCCTCACTTTATAAGGACTCTGTTTTTATACTTGTCTAACTTAAGACCTCATATCAATGGTTTAAACCAGTTAATGCTAGATCTTGCACTTGCAATCAAATTGAAGTGAAATGCTGGGTCTCAAGTTACAAAATAAGCATAGCGTAGTTACATTTTTCCTTTCACATTCTTCTCTGAGTAATATCCACAAAAATCTAATGCTTAATTTTTTTTTTTGAATACAGTTTTATATTCTAAAAAGCTGCAGCTACATCAGCAGATGCAAATCTGGACCAAATTTAAAATTATATGAAATATTCTACTGTCTTAATTTGATTTAATTTCCTTTAGCCATCTTTGAAAATTAACTAACAGGTGCTTGAAATAAAAACAGAACAAAACCACCATTGGGTGGTTCACAGCTTATAGAATGGCTTGGGTTGGAAGGTGCCTTAAAGATTATCTGGTGCCAGCCATCTACTGTCACAGGCTGGAATATCTTTCACTTGACAAGGTGGCCCAAAGCCTTTCCAAGCTGATCTTGAACACTTCTGGGAATGGGGCATCCAGAACACCTTGGACAACCTGTTTTGGTGCCTTACCATTCTCACAGTTAATATCTAAACCTACTCTCAGTTTGCATCTCTCTCCCCTTGTTTGGTAACTACATGACCTTCTAGACAGTCTCTCTCCAGCTCTCTTGAAGACTCCCTTGAAGTACAGGAAAGCCACAATTAGATCACTGCAAAGCCTTCTCTTCTCCAGGCTGAACAATCCCAATGCTAGGTTCATATAAGAGGTGCTCCTTGCCAGTAATCATCTTGGTGGGCCTGCTGTGCTCCAACAGGTACATGTCCTTGCCCTGCTGGGGACCCCAGGGCTGGATGCAGCATTGCAGGTGGGGTCTCTCCTGAGCAGAATAGAGGGGCAAAATCACCTCCTTTGACCTATTTGTCGTGCTGCTTGGGATGCAGCCAAGGACATGGCTGGCTCATCACGTTGCAAGTGCACATTGCCAGATCTTGTTGAGGTTCTCACACACCAACACCCTTAACATGAGCCCTAGGCAGGGCTGCTCTCCATCTATTAATCCCCTAGCCTGTATAAATACCAGGTACAGAGTTGGCTTGATGCTTACTTGGTATGGTAGACAATCACTAGAGGAACTGAGGTGCTGAAGCATGTCCAGAGAAGGGAAACAGAGCTGGGGAAGGATCTAGAGCAAATGTCTTATGAGGACAGACTGATGCATCTGGACTTTATGGTTTAGCCTGGAGAAAAGGAGGCTCAGGAGAATTTTATCACTCTCTCTGTCTACCTGAAAGGAGGTTGTAATAGTTGGGCATCAATTTCTTTTCCTAGCTAACAAGTGACAGGATGAGAGGAAATGGCCTCAATTGGTGCCAGGGGACATTTAGATTAGATATTAGGAATTGTTTTTTCTTTTGCATGGAAAGGGTTGTAAAGCATTAGAAGACACTGCTCAGGAAAGTGGTGGAGTCACCATTCCCTGAATATGGCACTTGAGTGATTTGATGGTCAACATGATGATGGTGCTGTTTGGCACTTGGACTTGATGATCTTATAGGTCTTTTCCTACCTTTATGATTCTATCATTCTGTGAGAGACATACTGTCCAATTTGCCAAATTTGCACATGAATTTCTCATTCTTTTTTTTTATAATCTATCAGAGGCTATGTTTTTCTTGCCTGAGGGATGCAATTGAATCTGAATTCAGTTTCTCAGAGGTGGTTGTTTTCTGCCTTTTGTCCTTGCATTTCAGGACAGTAAATGAAGTGGGTCTGTTTGCAGTACAACCCACATGCTTGAAATATAATTCTGCTCTCATGATGGCAGTGTTGGAAGTTAGTCACTCTTCCCTGGCTTTTCCTTCCCACCCTTGCCTTCTTAAATCCCTCTTCCCTGCACACACCCTCTCTCCCTCCATTGAAGCTTCATCCTGAGGTGTTCCTTTCAAAACAGTTACACTGCAGTCGACTTACTAGGCTTGGAATAACTCAGAAAGGTAAAAAGTACTTAGAAATACTAAAAGGTATATTTATTTCTATAAGGTGTTTAATAAGTCAGACTAATCTACAGTGACTCAAAAAAACTCAGAATACTTGAGACCGCAATAAAGGAAAATAATGTAAAGAAGATAAACACTAGCAAACCTAGGATTGCAATTGTCTTTTTAAAGAAAAGGTAACTAAGCCTATAGTTTGAATATTTTCCCTAAATTGGTGGTCCCCATGGAAAATGTTTTACAGTTTTCCTTGGTGATTTTTGCTTTATATGAATAACTAGGTATGAGAAATACACATGAACTCATCTTAATCTATCATTGTACTGAGTTTGGCTGGAATGGAGTTAACTTTCTTCATAATTAAGCAGTCTGTAAAGTGCTATGTTTAAGGCTGGTGATCAAAACACTGCTGATAGGACATCAACACTATATTCATTGCTCAAGGGACCCATGATGCATCAGAGTGAATATGACCAATTGCATAGGTTATCC
>VZRX01013120.1:1804-16949 GCA_013398075.1 Notiomystis cincta | reverse complement strand
GATGCAGCCAAGGACATGGCTGGCTCATCACGTTGCAAGTGCACATTGCCAGATCTTGTTGAGGTTCTCACACACCAACACCCTTAACATGAGCCCTAGGCAGGGCTGCTCTCCATCTATTAATCCCCTAGCCTGTATAAATACCAGGTACAGAGTTGGCTTGATGCTTACTTGGTATGGTAGACAATCACTAGAGGAACTGAGGTGCTGAAGCATGTCCAGAGAAGGGAAACAGAGCTGGGGAAGGATCTAGAGCAAATGTCTTATGAGGACAGACTGATGCATCTGGACTTTATGGTTTAGCCTGGAGAAAAGGAGGCTCAGGAGAATTTTATCACTCTCTCTGTCTACCTGAAAGGAGGTTGTAATAGTTGGGCATCAATTTCTTTTCCTAGCTAACAAGTGACAGGATGAGAGGAAATGGCCTCAATTGGTGCCAGGGGACATTTAGATTAGATATTAGGAATTGTTTTTTCTTTTGCATGGAAAGGGTTGTAAAGCATTAGAAGACACTGCTCAGGAAAGTGGTGGAGTCACCATTCCCTGAATATGGCACTTGAGTGATTTGATGGTCAACATGATGATGGTGCTGTTTGGCACTTGGACTTGATGATCTTATAGGTCTTTTCCTACCTTTATGATTCTATCATTCTGTGAGAGACATACTGTCCAATTTGCCAAATTTGCACATGAATTTCTCATTCTTTTTTTTTATAATCTATCAGAGGCTATGTTTTTCTTGCCTGAGGGATGCAATTGAATCTGAATTCAGTTTCTCAGAGGTGGTTGTTTTCTGCCTTTTGTCCTTGCATTTCAGGACAGTAAATGAAGTGGGTCTGTTTGCAGTACAACCCACATGCTTGAAATATAATTCTGCTCTCATGATGGCAGTGTTGGAAGTTAGTCACTCTTCCCTGGCTTTTCCTTCCCACCCTTGCCTTCTTAAATCCCTCTTCCCTGCACACACCCTCTCTCCCTCCATTGAAGCTTCATCCTGAGGTGTTCCTTTCAAAACAGTTACACTGCAGTCGACTTACTAGGCTTGGAATAACTCAGAAAGGTAAAAAGTACTTAGAAATACTAAAAGGTATATTTATTTCTATAAGGTGTTTAATAAGTCAGACTAATCTACAGTGACTCAAAAAAACTCAGAATACTTGAGACCGCAATAAAGGAAAATAATGTAAAGAAGATAAACACTAGCAAACCTAGGATTGCAATTGTCTTTTTAAAGAAAAGGTAACTAAGCCTATAGTTTGAATATTTTCCCTAAATTGGTGGTCCCCATGGAAAATGTTTTACAGTTTTCCTTGGTGATTTTTGCTTTATATGAATAACTAGGTATGAGAAATACACATGAACTCATCTTAATCTATCATTGTACTGAGTTTGGCTGGAATGGAGTTAACTTTCTTCATAATTAAGCAGTCTGTAAAGTGCTATGTTTAAGGCTGGTGATCAAAACACTGCTGATAGGACATCAACACTATATTCATTGCTCAAGGGACCCATGATGCATCAGAGTGAATATGACCAATTGCATAGGTTATCCTGGGAATGCAAAACATGCCGCAATCAAAAGACCCAAACAGGTAAAGCTTGGCTTTCTGGCACAGAAGATGATGGCTGAGATATTAATATGGGGAGGGCTACATTACCAGGAACATGCCAAGATTAATGTCAGTCTCTTACAGTAGTGAAAGCTGTTACCAGATAGCCAAAAACATAATGCAGCACCAACAGCACTGCCTGAAAATCAACCTGAGCCTTGAAAAATAAGCCTCAAGGCAAGAAAATACTCCAGTATAAATGAAATCAGACTATCATACTCATAGATACCTTGAAATATCACACACCAGCTTTTAATTGAACAGTTAAAAACTAAGAGTGATGGTGCTGCGACCTTCAGTCATTTGAGATACAAATCCAGCGCGGTCACTTGGATGATTAGCACCAGAGAGTCTGCTAAACAACCTGGTTCTGCCCAAACAAAATCCCTACCTGTGCAGAAGGACATGCAGTTACCATAGTGCACATCAGTGACACTGAGAAAGCATGGATTAGGAAAAGGCAAATCAGATTAGGAAAAGGCAAACCCATTCACAAGGTTTTGTTTTGGTCAAGGACCTTGGTGGATAACATGAAAAAATGTGGCCATCCAGTACATACCTCCAGGAGGTTTGAGGAGGTTTTACCTCAGGTGAGAACCATCTATGGTCTCACTTGTACGTTGCCATTGCTGTGTGATGTCACAGTTCTATGTCAGAAGTACCAAAGCAGGAGTCATGCAAACAAATGGAGGAAGAACCTTGTAAGGAACTGGGCAAATTCAGCAAGGACCTAATACATCACCTCTACTGTCCTGAACAACCATCAAAACTTGTGGAACCTAGCTCAAGGACTAAACTAACTGAATGGACATTTGAATGGACATTTGAATGGGGGTGGTCCATGAAGGGAATGGAGGGAATTATATCTGTAAATAAATACACCAGAAGGTAGGGCAGAATATGGTGATGTCTTACGAAAATAGATTAAATAATGTAGTACCTGAGCACAACATCAATGGTATGGAATAAGGTATAAATTGTAATAGCATGGAGTTAATTCTCTTCACAGCATCCCATGTGGTGCTGTGGCTTATGTGACAGAAACTGTGTTGATACTCAGAGATGTTTTAGTTATTGATGTTTTAGTTATTGCTAAACAGTGCTTGCATAGCACTTCTGACCATGACCATCTCTACCTCTTTGTCCTCTCAGTGAGAAGGCTGGCTAGAAGAGGACACAGCCAAGACAGCTGAACTGCCTTAATCAGAGAGCTATTAGAATGTTGTGTTCAGCAATAAAGAATGGAGAGGTGTGGAAATTCTTATCCAAAGTCTTTTTTGCTTGGGTACTGCCTGGATATTAATAGTCTAGTGGTGACAGATTGGGATTTTGCAAAACTTTGGAGGGAGTTTTTCTCTTTTTTTCCTTTTTCAAGTGGCTTTACCCCAACCCACTTTTTGCCCTTTGGGCTGTCTCCCACGAGGCACTAGTGGCAGAGTTAGTGAGAGTGCACCTGTGTGGTCCTTAAGTAATTTGAGGCTGAAGGCACACACCTGAAGGAAGACTTGGACCCTTACTCCTTATTGACTCATTTTATAAAAGGATTTATGTTGAAAACTTATATCCCTTATATCCTGTGGAGAAAGCTTGTATGGTCTGTGTAGCCATCTATACATTGCTTAACACGTAATAGGTGTTCACTGGAGAAGGTGAGGAATATTGAGTTTTGTCACCTCAGGAGAGGAACTTTCAGCAATGAGATATTTTAATTGTTCTCTTTCCTTCTGGTCCAACAACACCCTAAACTTTTTATAAAAAGTAGAAGTTTTAGAAACTTATTTATTGCTAGAACTATAATAAATCAGGCTCAAATCTTTGTCTTGACAGGACTAAAATTTGTGTTCTGGACATATTTTTTGTTATGGCTGCAGAGTTAACATGCTGGGAATTAGATGACAATAATAATGGTGGAAACATCTTCTCTTTACTTATGAAATGCCTTTTCCTTTACACTTGTGGGAATAATTCAGATTTAGCTTGAAAAATATTTTAATTGCCAAAATAACAATGACAAAAACAACGACAACAGAAGATGTTGATCAGGCACTAAGCCAAAAAGCCCACTATTTATAAAGCTTTCTTTTTGAGAGGAAGGAATTCAAAATAAGAACTCTGTAATGAAGAAATCATCTTTACTGGACAAAATAATGCCAAAACAATGGGAAAATAATAATTCATAGTTTGAGAATTTAAAATTACATAGGAAATTGCTAAATAAAGAAACTATTAAAATAAAATCATATCACTCTCTAAAGGCAAATTAACACACAGAGACATATACAATATGTTCATTTATACAAATTCAATTAAGATTGAAATTTGTCATGAAGATATGCTGAGCTTGCAATTCCAGGGATCATTTAAACCAATTTTTCTACCCAACACAGGTACAGACCAGCCTGCTAGCATAAATAGGTTAGATAAATTAAAATCAATAGCTAAATGACTAGCTGGCTCATTCTCTACATACACTGAAGCTAATAGACAGCTCCTGGGCACCCAATATAGTATTTGGGCTAACTGACAGCTATCTCAAATAAACAGATTACCTCCATTTGTTGTATGCTGTGTAGCAACTGGAGGAAAGTTCATATCTGTGAGGTTTTAATCTTAAGATAAGATGGACAGACCCTGAAGAATGGCTTCTGTAAATGTTCTTACAGGCTCTGATAGCCCCTTTCCACAGCTGCAAAGGGAATAAAAAACACCATGCTCTTCTCTAAAGAAGAGAAGCTGCTTATTCTTTTATGAGACTCCCATTTGAAGCAGTTCCCACTTGAATTCACAACATAAATAAGGACAGAAACAGCAAAGTTCTTTACCTTCAAATTTGAAGCTGGAAAATAACAGAGATTATCACTCAGAGACACTTCACTTGTGGATTTTAAATATAACACATGCAAAATATGATTTTTAAAGATTAACTAGTGCAGAGATTCTATTTGAATATGCTAATTGTGGGAAACCTGTGAGGTAAAAATATTCAATTTTATCATGAATAAGGTGCACATACTGCAATTATGATCTTCATAAGTTAAAAATTTAATATTTGTATTATGTTTTAAATATAACATTGTCACTTATGGTACTACACACAGCAAGTGGCTGGGTCTCTGTGAAGTGGATAAAAGAGTCCTAGTAACAGTCTAGAAACAGAAGACTGGAGAGCTGCAAGAGCTACTATGTAAAAAGAGAATAAAGAACCTGTATTATTTCATTTAGCAGCCTTAGAAAGACTTGAATGGAAAATAAGACACTAGAGCAAATAAGAGTCAGAGGCCTGACTGTTTGCAAATCTCCAGAGCTATGGAGGGAGGACCATTCCTATACACAGGAGATGCTAGAGAAAAGAATAGTACCCTGAAAACAAGTCTACTTGAAATATCTTCCAAGTTTCAAATATAATGGAGTATAAGATTTTTCAGGGAAAATGATTTCATAAACACAGAGGTTTTGGTAGGAAAACTGGAATGAAATTTTTTTCTGGCAAAGTTAGTCTTGAATTTGAATTGACATGAACCTTTCAGAGAAGCTAGTGGTGGCCAAATACCTGAACTCTGTCTCATCCTTTCCACAAGCAGCTGTTGAGATCAGTGGACAGGGAAAACGATGCTCAAGATTCATTCTTCTTTCCCATCTCCAGCTAGCACAGCTTCAGACTATTAGTGTGTTCCCAGTAGCAGGAGAAGGTACAGCAAAGAATGGCCTTTCCACTCCATAATTATATATATATATATATATATATAACGAGATAGATAGATATAGATATATACATGTTTTTTAAAGGAGCATGTAGCCAGAACAATAGGGGGAAGGTATTTCCAGTTTATAAGACCTCCACCATCTGTGAATATCACAGTTCTGGAAGGCCTAGAGATGCAGGAGGATCTCGGAGGTGAATGATTTCAGTGCAACAGCAGAATGTAAGAAAAGGTGTGGTGGTGTGACCCACCTTCCAGTCTCTAGTAATAACAAGCAAGAACCACTTCCCTTACCCAAACAACCTATGTGTATGTTATGCGTAAACTTAAGTGTTCATTACTTTAATATTTTTTCTTCCATTACTCTAAACCCCAAACACTTTCACTCATAGCATATGGAAGTTAGATTAAGAGGCCTGTGTGCTTTTAGACCAGAGAAATTTAGATATAAGACATCATATCTTCACATTAGCCAAAATAACCAATACCATCTCTAACTGTGAATTTAAATCATATTCCATCACAGATTCACATGGTCAGTGGAAGTCTAGTCCTTTGAAACTGAAAAATAGAAAGCTCTGATTAATTAGCTCTTCCAAAACCAAAACAGACCAGAAAATATGCTGTAGCCGGTTAAATATGTGTATTTCTCTAATTATTTAATTGTGATGAATAATGAGAGGGAGGTTGTCTGGGTTTTCTTTCTGTTCTACCTTTAGCAGAATATATTTTTTTTACCTGAAAGCCTTTGAAGGAGCTTAAGCTTTATAACATCATTTTTCTCTGATGAAAAGACTTGATGCCTTCCTCACTGACCCCTGTACTCACCACACAATACTTGCTTAGAAGCTTTGATTCAGGTTGAACAAAGTAAAGGGACATCTTACTCTTAACTGACCTAGGTGTGATATTTCCAGCCCATTCATCTATAAAATTGAAGAAAAAGGCATTGCTTAGAATGAAAGATACATATTATCACCTCTTACTTAAGTATGGCTCACTTATTTAGCATTCTCTTCTCTTCTCTCTTCTCTTCTCTTCTCTTCTCTTCTCTTCTCTTCTCTTCTCTTCTCTTCTCTTCTCTTCTCTTCTCTTCTCTTCTCTTCTCTTCTCTTCTCTTCTCTTCCTTCTCTTCTTCATTTTGCCTTTTCTTATAATTCTATTTTTTTTGACATGTTATGAGCACGGTGCTTTTTCAATGTATATGTTGTTTATTTATTGTGCCAAAAACACATACAGCAGGATTCTTCTGTAATACAATGTGATTGCTCAAAAGCAGACTACTGGCATATCAGCATATAAAAGCATATAAAATAGTTTCTCAGATAGTATCTGGTGCTATAGGAGTGCTGCATAATAAGAAAAATGTGCCAGTAGAAGTTGTTTTCTTTTGTATGTATATTTAAGGAATCATTATCAAAGTAACTAGAGTTATTTGACAGTTTATTCAGGTCTGTGTGAGAACTGAATGTGCTTTGTACTTTGATTTAATTGAGCTTTTGCTTCTAAAGTCAAAATGGACCACATTTCCTTCTTCCTGTATTTCATTCTACTCAGTGACAGGCAATAAATCTGTCACTGTGTGTGTGGAATATGGAAAGCTCCAATAAGAACCAGACAAAACCAGACACAACTCTATCGATCCTGTGCAAAACTGGAGCCTAGTTTTGGAATGTAGCCTATGCAAGACAGGGGAATCACATTGACTTCAGAATAACAGAAGTCCCTGTCACCTCATTTTTCACCTACTAGTTTTGTTAATGGTGGTATCTCAACTGAATTTTGCAGAGTAATACTAATCTAGGCCAGTAGGGAATTTGTACAAGTGATTTTAAGAGCCTCCTTACACATCTAAGCAAGACAATTAGCTTCACAAGTCTATCCAGAGGTTTATTATAATCAAATTAATATCTTAAGCAAGTTTTTCCTTTAAAGAGAACAACTGGAAGAATCTGTATTCAAATTTTGGGGAATAATATTCTCAAAAATGGTCATATGGCTCAAATTCTATTAAACTCCTTCTGATATCTGTGTATTCCAAATATTTTTTTCTGTGCTGGAGTTCAGTGTTTAAAGGTACTGCACTTTACAGATGATACTCACAGACGTTTTAAAAGTATAGTGGATTCCCAGGTCTGGCTGTCTGGCAGCTAAAGGCAGCAGAGAGGCCCCAGGACCTTGGAGATAACATCTACCTTCCACTTTCACTCACTTCAGAAAGCTGGTCCCTTTACCACACTCGTGCACACCTGCCATTTGTGTCATCACAGTTCACAAAACAGTATTCAGAAGTTTGAAACTGTTAATCATCTGCCTGGAACATATATTTACCTCAACCTTAGACATCACAGGGATTTAAGAATATGTTCAGTTGTCAGTTACACTGATCTAAAACCAGAATAATTTCTGTGAAGTCTGTGAAATTAACCCAAAAGTCCGTATGTGACAGCAAAACATTTCCTATCACATCTAGTTCGTTAAACACTATCCCTCCCAGCTTGGAATTTTTCAGGATAAACTTCAATGGCACATGAAAGTATTCAGCATTAAGGTTGCATAATTTAATCACCTTCTGACAGCAAGAAATTATTCCAAAGCCTTGCAATGTTTGGAAATCTCAGGCTGGCACAATGGTCTGTTTTGGGAATTTATGGTCTTCATTATCTAGAGAATCTCTGACTTACACCTGTTCTGAATCAATCCCTTTATCTTCTTTAAGATCACAATTTTTCAAAACCCACATAGCTACCACGGCTGGATGAACAAAACAAGGATATTGTACGAGAGTTTAAAGGTGCACAATTAAATTCAGCTCTGGTAGGCCTGATGTAGCCCTAGCCACCTCCTAATTCAGCTTTTTCCCTTCATGATGTGCTGTTGATAGAGTGAGCAATTATTTTAATTATGTGATAGGTGATGTGATATTGTTCTTCAGAAGTAATAATAATTTTTAAATTTACTTCCACTTTTCCTTGCGGAAAATAGTGATTTTTAGAGGTGTTTCAAAACCCACCTTTGGACAGGAAATTAGGACTGGATAAAAGAACAAAGGTTCTGCTGATTAAGCTAATTTTCCTTTTTAGCACCTCTGGCTGATTAGTGTTATGAAGGGTGTTATGGTGAGTGATAAAAGTGGCACATTTATCACATGTTTATTTAAACTGGATGAAAGAAGATGAAGGCTCTAAATGCCTTCATAAGTAAATAACATTGTGTTTATCCAGGTTCTTTTAGAAATCTCAGCCTACAAAGAAATAATACATAAGTCCAGCAGAAGATGCTACCTTTGAAGGTTATGGAATGAAATGTGAGCAACAGGCCTATACATTTTCTTCTGTCACACAGAATTTTTAAATTATAACAAATTGGTTTGCATTGAATAAGAAAAGCTTAGAGGGGGATCAGATTTAAGTTCAAGTCAAAAACCTGCTGTAATTAAAACATTTTTGAAGATCAAAAAAAATTACATCTACCATGACTGGTAGTATCTGCTGACTGAATTACTAGTGTTCTTTTCATTAGCATGTCATCTTCTTTACTGAATAGACACTCCAGAATATTTTGGTTTTAAATGGTTACCTGAAAAATTAGAAATATAGGCCTAGCAGCTACTAGAACAGTGAGGGGCTATTGCTCAATTATAGGCTGGAATTGAATAACCCACAGAGTAAGGCTGAAATTCAGCAGCCATAGGCTATCAATTGTGTCTTTTTAATATAAAATACGTAACATAATGTCAAGCATACAGTGCAGGCCTGCTTGTTTGCCTGGAAAGACATCTAATGCTGTATGCTGTAATTGCAAAATGTAGTACACTCTTCTGTTATGAGAAAGCACCAGTGAAATTGCCAAACAAAGATGAGAATCAAATAGAATTTTATTCCAGCTCTCTGTCTGTTAAGATCTTCTGGGCTCAAAATCACTGTAAAATTTTTCAAGTATTCATGGAAATGTATTAAAAAAAACCTCAGAGTTGGAAATCAGTGTAAAAGAAATGTAAGACTTTTTAAAGTCAATATAAATACTGATATTATCTTTTCCTGACAAAAAATTTCACTATCTGAGTGAAATTTGAGGGTTGTAGATACAAATCTCATTATCTTTCCTAGTGATATAGGAATAATGCTGCCATTCAAGTATAGGTGCATTTTTTGACCAAGAATATGATGAAGATGTAGCTGCTACCAGGAAAATTACTATAAAACAGCATCCAAGGGATAAGGGGAAAATATCCTGATCATGAATATTACACTTCCCACAGCATTTTTATTCAGAAACATGGAAAGGAAAAAGAAACCTGAAATAAGAAAAAAAATCTCTTTCATCTGACTGTATAAAATCTAAAGTGTGATTATCTGTCCATATGCTTCTGTGATGTACATGCAGAAAAGCATGTAGACATATTCTTTATAGAGTATCTTCTCTGCATAATCTGTAAATCTCTACTTTTATATTTGGTGTATTTCAACATAAGAAGACTTGCAAAGAAAATCCATTAAAAAGGACTGAGTAAAAACAATTTTTAAAAGCATTCTTCAGAGAGGAGAGAAAAATTAGAAAAAGCATAGGCCAGGACATGAAAGATTATTTTTTATCACTGTTGAAATAAATGCCAATATTGGACCACACCTCCTAAGAGGTTAAAAAATTCATGTTGCCAGTTAGCAGATTGTTTAACTAGAAAATATTTACAAAACATGCTTCCTCAATTTTGTAGCTCACAGTTATATATAATGATAGAAATAAAATTAATGAGACTTAACAATCAAATATGTAACACTCATGCAGAATACTTATTAAAGTCTGCAATACCATGTCCTAAGGTCTATGTATACACTGACTAGATTGCTATATCCTAGCAATCCAACAAAATGAGACATATTTACTGCATTTATCTTGATTGATACTGACTGCCATAAATGTTATATGAGTACTCATCAATGATCAAATGAACATCACAGTGTCTTTACACCCTGGATTCTAGTTCATATTGAAATATTTATCCATTTCCTAATGAAAGTAGCAGAACTTTATCTGTCCTCATAAGTAATGGCTTTTGGGACGCTGAAAATTTAGCAAAGTATTATATTCTTTAGTAATTATATTCATCAAGTTGTAGCATTTTAAGGGGGAAAAATTCAGAAGCGTGGTCTGTGCTGGGATACTGTGTTGCAAAGGAGGAGTGACAAACCTGTGAATGATGACAGGGAGGTGACACCAAGCCAACTACCTTCACATTGCTGTGGGCAGCTGGAGGTCATGGGACAAGCTCATGTGGACTGGTTTTCCATATCCCAAAGGGAACAGACACAGGATGGTACAGCTGAGGGAAGGGGACAGCTTGGTGCAAGGTTGCAGGTCTCAGATAGAGTCTTTGGAAAGTTGTTGTGGCTGCATCAGAGAGTGATAGTCCTGCCTGCAAAGGTTTGTGATGCTATGAATGTACTGGAAAGCCATGGGGCATTCAGTGGTACCCCATGCGGTGCTATTTTCTATAGTTAATCTTTGTGTTTCTTTCTCTTCTCCCATGCAAAAGCACACAAAAAATTCAGATGCCATGCTGACTAACATCTTTTCAGTCTTTTGGGAAAAAGATGTGCTTTTAAAGCCTGTGATTTTTTTCTTTCCCTTCTTTTAACTCTTAGTCTTATTTGGGACCCTTGATTTATGATCCTGTGGATTTATAAGCAGGGTGCAGCACATCTTCACTTCACTTGTATTTTGCCCCTAGTTTGTCTTGGTACAAAATCCAAGAGGAAAAAAAAAAAAAGGAAAGAAAATCCACCTAGATATCTAGAATCCCAATATTGAAATATGCTTATCCTATTTGGACCCCTTTTTTCTTTTTTCGGTTAAAGACAGTAAAAAATATATTTGCTGTTGTATGCAGCTACCTATCACCATTATTATTCTTGCTCTCTTAAAACTCTCACTCTTTTTTTTTTTCTTTTAACTGTATTCTACCATTACTTGCTATGAGCATTTTGCAATAATTATATTATTTAGGGAATGCTGGCAACATTGTGTCAATTTGTTATAATAATTGCTGAGAATAGCCCATCCACCACTGTTTGCAAATAATCCCTGTTAAAGTATCTTTTTTGATCCTTTCCTGTGTTCATTCCCCTGGGAATTCCTATAGCTATAGCTGTCCTGAAGGCAAGAATCTGCTGCCTGTAGTGAAGAGGTGGCAGTTATTTTCTGAGCTGTTGTTGTTCCCATAAGAGGCCAACTCACCAATGCTATGGTTTGTTAGTCACTTATATATCTAGCTCTTCCAAACCAGACTCAGATAAATACAAAATAGGCATTCTCTGCAAGCTGAGTTCAGCTTTTGAAGAGTAAACAAACATTTCATTAAAATGGTCTCACTAAAGACAGGCAGAAAGATCTGAACTGAGCTGTCACCTTGTATTAGTCACACTCATAAATTCTGCCATGTTACAGTGCTCACTTGCAGTATCCCAGAGAGCTTGGAAGAGGCGATTCCCTCTCTTTGTTTTGGAGTTTTGTCTGGGGGGAGGTTATCATCTTTCTTGCAATGTCCAGTATGTTTGCACCAGGAATGCCACACTCGCTTTGTGAACATGTACTCAAATACCAACCCTGACAGCAATAATTTCCATTAAGCTACTGCAAGTATGTATTTCTCTTAGGAAGACTGCTATTTCTGTATCAGCTCCTCTCAGGTCTGAGCCACAGGACTTCTGATGTTGATGGTTTTCTGGTCTTTTGCATTCTTTTTCCTTCAATAGCAGCGACAGTGAATTCAGTCCTCACATTCCCTTTGACATTCTGACAACTGATATCACTATGGCTCAGCTAGGAGTGGTTTATTACTTTTAGTAGGGTTTATTTAATTCAGCCTCACAGCCTAAGGGGGTGGGGAAAAATATTTAGCTCTACATTCTTGCAGGAGCCTTTTTAGTGTAAGAAAAATGGTCAAGAGGAATATGGAGAGAGGACAGAAAAGCAATGGTTGGAAAAACATGTAATGTAAATGTAGTTATTAAATACAATGAGTCATGGAATTTGGCTTGGTAAAATGCTATGAAGAAAAAAAAATAGAGGAAAAATAATTGCAACAGGCCTTGTAATATATATGATAAGAAATTAATAAAGCTTCTCGGTCCGAGATTTAATTGGGATACTTACTGGCTGGGTGTTTTCTTTCAAAGTATATCATTCAAAAAGGAAGTTGAGCCTAGATGAATAATTCTGGAAGGTTGTCTTTCCAACAAAAATCCAGTAGAAACAGTTTTTTTATTCAATAAATATTACTTTACTTTCTACAACCCAAATGCTGTATTATTTTTAAAATTAATAAAGGGACAAAACCTCTTGTGATGTTTTAAAAAAAGCAGACATAAAAGTAGGGAAGGATTAAATTGAGTTTTCAGTAGCTTACCTCTATGAGCCCTTGTTAAAGAAGATTGTGTGAAGAGTGAAACTATGAGAGCTGTCTATTGCACTCCAGTATTCCAGATTCAGGTACAATTCCCAACCCAGAAGCCCTAACTGATCAGGAATTTTCCTAACTTGGACCATCAGAAAGCAATCAATTTCTTTCACACAAACTCAGGTCCCAAACAAGGAAATTCTTTAATGCTGCATTTCACTGCTCATGATAGAATTAATTTATTCATGAAAATAAAACACAGGAAAAACAAATGGAATGGAAGTAGTTGAACATAATTATAAAATATGCTAATCTCCACCTTTTACATAATTAGCTTTGGAGGACTCTTATTCCTCTTTCCCTACAAGGATTTTGTTGAGCTGGTGAACCTTCCATGTAATGACACCACAGACTATGAACTTTCTTTGATATTTCATTCGTTTCTGGGCACATGGACTATCCAACTTCCTGAGAAAGTGAGCACTGCTGAGTAAAAACCCAGAGCAGCTTCCTAACCCACAAGGAAGTAGAATGTTCTTTCCCTGCAGAGTTGATGACTGCTTCACACTCATATGTTTACAAAGCTGATGATTTTTTGTTCTAATAAGCAACTTGATGAACAAAGCAAATAGTTACCTAAATGGGATATGCAGCATCTCCTTGAAAGTCGGATTTGATGGCAAGCAATAACCTCAAATAACAATGGTTGTGGCTGGCAGGTGAAGTGTTCAATGACTGGAAAAAGCAAAATATGACCCCCATTGATAAATGGGGGAAAGCAGAAGACCCATGGAACCACTGATTGGTCAGTCTCACCTTAGTGCCAGGCATCATGGAGCAGATCCTGCTGGAAACCATGCTAAAGCACATGGAAAATGAAGAGGTGCTTGGTAAGAGCCAAGGTGGCTTTACAGAGGGGAAAATCATGCCTGACAAATCTGGTGAGCTTGTGTGATGGGGTAACAGCACTGGATAGGGGCAGCGCAACTGACATCATCGACCTGGATTTATGCAAAGCATTTGGCATCATGACATGTCCCACATGACATCCTTGTCTCCATATTGGAGAGACATGGATTGGATGGATGGATGGGGGGATGGATGGATGGATGGGGGGATGGATGGATGGATGGGGGGATGGATGGATGGATGGGGGGATGGATGGATGGATGGGGGGATGGATGGATGGATGGGGGGATGGATGGATGGATGGGGGGATGGATGGATGGATGGGGGGATGGATGGATGGATGGGGGGATGGATGGATGGATGGATGACTCAGTGGATAAAGAATCGGCTGGATGGCCATGCGCACAGAGTTGTGGTCAATGTCCCATTGTACCTGTGGAGGCCAGCAATGAGTGGTATCCTTCAGGGGTCAGTATTGGCACTGATACTGTTCAATGTCTTTGTGACCAACACAGATAGTGTGATTGAGTGCAATCTCAGCAAATTCACTGGCAACAGCATGCTGCATGGTGAAGACATGGAGGAAGGGATGCCACCCAGAGAGACCTTGTCACGCTTTGGCTGACACAAACCTCATGAACTTCGACAAAGTGAAGTGCAGGGTCTGACTTGTCATGGCTTAGCAATGTTATTCTCCAATTTAGTGTTCCCACAGAAGCACTTCAAACCATGTGCCACTCAACCACACATACCTCACTCTCCCCTGGCAGAGGGATTGGCAGCAGACTTGGAGGCGCAAAAGGCTAAGATCACAGTTTGAGATAAGAACAATTTACTGAAAACAGCAATGAGATAAGAAAACAAAGTAACAACAGAGTCTACAAGACAGACGAATGCTATCACACAAGTGCTCACCATACAGAACCTGGTGCTGTCCCCACTGCCTGCTTCATCACTGGTCTGACTAGAGGCGACCCCTCCCCCCTCCAGTACCTCCTGCACAAGACATGAGGTAGTATAGAATAGCCTCAAGGTCCTGGACATGGCCCTCCTGCCTTCAGCAAAAATTAACCCTGGCCTGGATGGGACCAGGACACTACACCTGAGCTGGGACAATTCCAGACACACACAGGTTGGATGGAGAAGTGATGGAGTGTAGCCTTATGGAGAAGAACTTGGAAGAGATAGTTGATGAAAAACTCAGTAGTTTGAGCTGGCAGTGTGCACTTGCAGCCTTGAAAGCCATCCTGGGCTGCATCCAAACGAGTGTGGCCAGCACGTTGAAGGAGATGATTCTGCCCTCTACTCTTGTGAGATCCTAACTGGAGTGCTGCATACAGTCCTGGTGCCACCAGTGTAAGGACATGGAACTGTTGGAGCAAGTCCAAAGGAGGGCCATGAGACTGGTAAGAGAACTGGAGCATGTGCCCCACAAAGACAGTCTGAGAAAGTTGGGACTGTTCAGCCTGGAGAAGAGAAGGTTACATGGAGACCTCAGAGCAACCTTCCAGTATCTGAAGGAGGGC
>VZRX01013118.1:17637-29135 GCA_013398075.1 Notiomystis cincta | reverse complement strand
ATAATAGTAATAATAATAGTAATTAGCCCAAATACTAATTAGTCCACGTGTTCCTGACTTTCATAAATCTGCCAAAAAAAATCAGATTAATTTTTTATCTGGAGGGCAAGAACCGACTGGGATGAGGGTGTGCAGTGAAAAACCTCCAAGTACAGCTGCTTTTCTCTCCAAATGCTTCTCAAAGCACCTGATTTTAAAAACAAAACTTTTTAGTTCCTGGCCTCGTTTTACCTATTGGATTTTGGGAAAAGTCAATCGACTTTTGTTTTGTTTTTCTCCCCCCTAAAATTGCAGAGAAGCTGCTTTCCCAAATGAAAAACTTCTTTTTTTTTTTTCAACCTAGCCTTGAAAACACAGAGGAAGAAAATGTAAATATTTTCATCCCAGTTATTTTGTGCATGAAAAGTGTCTTTTTTTTTTCCCTCTTGCTGCTGTCTTCAGCTGCCCTGCACTGCACTTACTCGAAAACCTGGGTCTTATTTAAAAGCTCAGAGGGGAATTGTTTAGAAAATCGACCTAATACTTACAGCTTTTCCTTTGATTTCTTGGGAGTAAAGCCAAGCCAGGCTGCTGCGGGGAAGGAGGAAGAGCCGATGTCTCTGGACTGTTTTTAACCTGTCTCTAACCAACATCTCCAGGTGCTGCAACTCCCTTGTAAAGGTGAATTCTGACCCTGCCCAAAGCCTGATCCCGCACAAACACGTCAGGTTTGGAAGGGGGGAAGGAGGAACCACAAGCTTCCCACATTTACAAACACATTAATTGCTGCAACAGGGGTGACTGGCTCTTAATTGCCAATTAAAAGGTGTGGTGTATCTGTCCCGTCCCCTTGGCAGCGGCTGTAAACACGGCAGCATTCTCAAATCCCCATCCAGCGACTCATCCCGCAGGGAAACCTGAGCCGAGTGGGATGGGGGGGCCCTGACCCTCCTTCTCTCCTGTTTCCCACTCTCCTGACTCCTGTTTCCCATCCTCCCCACCCTCCTTCTCTCCTGTTTCCCATCCTCCCCACCCTCCTTCTCTCCTGTTTCCCATCCTCCCGACCCTCCTTCTCTCCTGTTTCCCATCCTCCTGACCCTTCTTCTCTCCTGTTTCCCATCCTCCTGACCCTTCTTCTCTCCTCTTTTCCATTCTCCCCAGCCTCCTTCTCTCCTGTTTCCATCCTCCCGGCCCCCCTGTCACGTTCGTCTCTGCACTCCCAAGGTTTGCCTNCATCCATCCATCCATCCATCCATCCATCCATCCATCCATCCATCCATCCATCCATCCATCCATCCATCCATCCATCCATCCATCCATCCATCCATCCATCCATCCATCCATCCATCCATCCATCCATCCATCCATCCATCCATCCATCCATCCATCCATCCATCCATCCATCCATCCATCCATCCATCCATCCATCCATCCATCCATCCATCCATCCATCCATCCATCCATCCATCCATCCATCCATCCATCCATCCATCCATCCATCCATCCATCCATCCATCCATCCATCCATCCATCCATCCATCCATCCATCCATCCATCCATCCATCCATCCATCCATCCATCCATCCATCCATCCATCCATCCATCCATCCATCCATCCATCCATCCATCCATCCATCCATCCATCCATCCATCCATCCATCCATCCATCCATCCATCCATCCATCCATCCATCCATCCATCCATCCATCCATCCATCCATCCATCCATCCATCCATCCATCCATCCATCCATCCATCCATCCATCCATCCATCCATCCATCCATCCATCCATCCATCCATCCATCCATCCATCCATCCATCCATCCATCCATCCATCCATCCATCCATCCATCCATCCATCCATCCATCCATCCATCCATCCATCCATCCATCCATCCATCCATCCATCCATCCATCCATCCATCCATCCATCCATCCATCCATCCATCCATCCATCCATCCATCCATCCATCCATCCATCCATCCATCCATCCATCCATCCATCCATCCATCCATCCATCCATCCATCCATCCATCCATCCATCCATCCATCCATCCATCCATCCATCCATCCATCCATCCATCCATCCATCCATCCATCCATCCATCCATCCATCCATCCATCCATCCATCCATCCATCCATCCATCCATCCATCCATCCATCCATCCATCCATCCATCCATCCATCCATCCATCCATCCATCCATCCATCCATCCATCCATCCATCCATCCATCCATCCATCCATCCATCCATCCATCCATCCATCCATCCATCCATCCATCCATCCATCCATCCATCCATCCATCCATCCATCCATCCATCCATCCATCCATCCATCCATCCATCCATCCATCCATCCATCCATCCATCCATCCATCCATCCATCCATCCATCCATCCATCCATCCATCCATCCATCCATCCATCCATCCATCCATCCATCCATCCATCCATCCATCCATCCATCCATCCATCCATCCATCCATCCATCCATCCATCCATCCATCCATCCATCCATCCATCCATCCATCCATCCATCCATCCATCCATCCATCCATCCATCCATCCATCCATCCATCCATCCATCCATCCATCCATCCATCCATCCATCCATCCATCCATCCATCCATCCATCCATCCATCCATCCATCCATCCATCCATCCATCCATCCATCCATCCATCCATCCATCCATCCATCCATTTTTTCCTCCCCACTGCTGCTCCCCTGAGCCTTCCCAAGGCTCATTCCCAGCTCTCCTGATGCTCTTTTCTCCCTGAGCAAGCCACTGCCTCCCACAGCCAGGAATCCTTCCTGCACACCTGTCCCCACTGGCACACTGGACACGGGAAGCTGCCAGCCCTGCCCGTGCCATGGCCCGTGCTGGGAACATCTGGGAACATCTGGGAACATCTGGGAATGTCTCACTGTCCCCAGCCCAGCGCTCTGAGCTCCCACCACCTCCACTCGCTGCCTGCTTCCAGCCCTAGGACATTCCAGCCCAGCTGTTTGGTGGGAAATAAGGATATTTTTTCCCTCTCCTGGACTGCTGTGAATGCAGCACATCCTAATTAAAAGCGACTAAGAGCGAGTTGCAGGGAGTGGAATTGTCGGGTGTTTGCTCGCACCAGGCTCCTGCTCTGCTTTATTTCACACACCTCGGCTGGAGTAAAATCAGGTTCACGGTGCTGGCGAAGCATCTGTGAACTTCCCCAAGCGCTGCAGGGGCGCTGACTCCCTGTTTCACCCTCCCCAAAGCCCTGCCACGCTCCCGGAGGGGCTCCTGCTGGAGGGGTTGGGTCCCGCAGCTCCGGAGCTCCAGGAATCCTCACGTTTGAAGATCGGCGGAGCTCCGGAGCAGGGGGAGGTTTGATCCCAAGGAGGGCAAAAACGGGAAAAACATCATCGGGGAGCGAACATCTCCCTCCACCCCCTGTCCCCACCGGCTTTTCCGCGCTGCCGAGGCTCCCTGCTCCTCTCCAGGCTTCTCCCCCCTCCACTTCCCTGCTGCGGAGCCGTCTCCAAGTGACAGCGGAGAGCGGATTAATTAAAGTGCCTGTCAGCCCTTGGCAGCCGGCAGCTCTGCCACGCCAGCGCTAATTAAACCCAACAAAACCTACCTTTATCTCCAAGCCCTGCTGCGGGCTGGGATAAGGCAGGAGGCCACCGCGAGCGGAGTTCATCGTGCCCAAGAGCCTGGCAGCCACCCCTGGGCACGGAGAATGTGGATCCCAGGCCATGAGAGGCTGGTCTGGAGAGGGAAAGGGCTCGGGGGGCTCCAGATCTGGCAGCTCTCAGCCGAATTTGGGGCTGAATATCCCCTCAATGTGGAGGGATTGGGGGATGAAGTGGAAAATCCCCCCCTTGCTCTTGTTTTATGCCCAAAAGTGGATTTTCCACTGGTGCAAATCCTCCGGGCATCACACTCACGAGAGGGTCCTGGGTGAAACCTGGGACCTGTTGGTGCTCCAGACAGCTGGAAAGGCACATTTAAAGCAGAAAGGGATGTAAAATACCCCTCAGAGAGGAGAGAAGCCGCTGGGAGGGCGTGTGCCAGCCCTGCTTTCCCTGCGGGCCGGGCTCGGAGCCGCGGGAGCTGCGGGAGCTGCGGGAGCCGCGGGAGCTGCGGGAGCCGCTCCCCTCGCTGTTTCTCCTGGCAGACAAGGGCTGATCTGCCTTAGCTGAGGGAGGCTGATAAGAGCATTATCTGGAGGTAGGGGCAGGATGAAGCCGTTGTTTACGAGGCAAAATCCTTCTCCTCGTTCCCCGATGAGGGGAAAAGGCAGGGCCGGGCCAGGATGGGCGTTGCACAAATCCGTGTGCACGTGGATTCGGCTGTTTTACCTGGAGCATCATTCCCAACACACCCCGGGCTCCCGTCCTTCCAGGGTTTGTTTTCCAGCTGCACAGTTCAGGGAACTTTAATTGCCCCATGATTAAGTGACTTTTGATTTCCCTCTCATCGAATGTAATCTCATTTGCTCCTTCTCCTTTTCCTTTCTTTCTTTTTCTTCTTCCCCCTCTCCTCGCTCCTGGAAATTGAATTAACATTCCATCTAATTACTCAGCCACTTCTCTAATTGCTGAAGGGACTGTGGTTGTTGTGCTCATTTAATTAATTGAGACCTGCAATGTTTAATGAGGAAGAGGATTTATTGGCTGGGGAGTTGGTGTGCAGGGTTGCCTGGCAGGAGAGGGAGGTGGATGCCAGCCCAGTGGGACAGAAAAGGCTGGGTCTTAAATCCCTTTTTTTTTTTTTGAGGTATAAATATGGAAAAAAAAAACAACCCAAACCAACACTTTCCTTACTGCTTTGGTTGCGTTTCTGGGTGGATCCTTTTTAATGCAAATGTGTGGATTAAAACACATCCTGTGCAGAGGGTGAATCACGAGGGTAAATCCCCTCCAAAGGTGACCCTCGGGGTGCTCACCTGGCCCTGCCGCAGCCCCAGCGCTCCCGGGGTGCTGCTGACCCCCTCCACAAGCCCGGGGGCAGGAGAGGGGTGGATCCCTTGTGCCAGCCCCTTGTGCCAGCCCCTTGTGCCAGCCCCTTGTGCCAGCCCCGGGCTGTGCTGGCATTCGGGGGCGCCGGGAAGGCAGCGCTGGAAACAGAGGCACATTCAGGAGGGAGATAACAGCTCCTGCCTCGTCTGGCCTGGGGGCAGGTGGCTTTGGCTGTGGTCCTGGGGGGGGATTGAAGGGAATCCATTGTGTTTTGCAGTTCTGTTGACTGGGAGCAGCCCATTCCTGTGCCTGCAAGGGCAGGCAGGATCCAAAGGAGGCTCCGCTTAGATTGGATACGAGGAAGGTTTTCACAATGAGGGTGGGGAGGCCCTGGCACAGGGTGGCCCAGAGAGGCTGTGGCTGCCTCTGGATCCCTGGAAGTGTCCAAGGCCAGGCTGGATGGAGCTTGGAGTAACCTGGGATGGTGGAAGATGTCCCTGATTCCCCTGTCCTGTTGCTCCAGGTCCTCCTCTCCAACTCCTTCCCATCCCTCTGGAGCAAAACCTGTCCCTGTGCGAGGCTCTGCTCTGGGCCGATGCTTCCATGTGTTGCCATAATATCCATACTTCCCTCACACCCCCAGCCAGCCAGAGGATCCAAATGTTTTATCTGCAGCCCTGCCAGGCATCTGGAAGTTCCAGGCATCCCCATTTCCGTGGCAGAGGTTTTTATAAAAGCTTTGAAGTGAAGCCCCAGCCGCTCTCCCAGCCCTGGCTGCAGTTGGAAGCCGGACTGTGCCGGCAGCTCCAGCTGCAAACCTTCAGCTGGAGCTGGAATCACAGGATGGCTCCGTAATTTGGGATGGCTCCTCTCAGAGCCCAGATTATGAAAGGATTTTACCTGTCTGGAATGTGATGGAGGGGGAGGAGTGAGCAGAGCTCCTGGGCTGAGCCCTCCTGAGCCCCCAAGGGCAGGTGAGCCCTCCCATCCTGCTCGGCCAGGAGGAATGCCATCAATTCCCAAGGATTTTTCCTGAAGTTCTTCTCCCCTGGATGTGCCTGAGGCTCACAGATCCATCCTCTCCCTCTGGTTTGCTGTGGTTGCAGCACGGGGGTGAAGCTGGAAGAGCAGAACAAGGATTGCTGCTGGTGGGAGACTCCCAAAAGGAGCCCACGCGAGCTCCTTTGGAATCATGGAAATGATTCCATTTCTTGTGGAATCAGGAGAGCTCAGCTGACCCTCTGAGCTCCCCTGCTCTGCCAGGGTGGGCAGTGGAAGGAGTTTGGGCAGCCGGGGGTCAGCGCAGTGTCCTGGCTCTTCCCAGAGCCAGACACCTCCGGGGGTTATTTTGGAAAAGACCTGGGGAAGGCAGGCTCTGCTCTGCATCCCGCGGATCCCGCTCCTTGTGCATCAGCATTCATCCCTTCCGCAGCCAAACGCTGCTCCGAGAGCGAGGATCGCTTGCCTCGGAGAGGATGAAGGCAATTCCACTGCCGAAATCCGGTGTAAAATGTCCTTGGATCTGGCGCTGATGGGGAACATCTGGTGCGTGACCTTAACGCCCGAGGAGGTGTGAAACGCCGCTGTGGAGATATCCCGGCAGCAGGCAGGATGCTGCTCAGTGGCTGCTGCAGCTCCGGAGCACAGCCCTGGGCAAAATCCCCGGCATTTTGGGGCTGCCCGATGGCCAAGCTCAGGTGGAAGTGGCAGAAGTGCAGAAGCACCGGGCTGTGACAGCTTCTCCTCCTGCCTCACTTCTCTCCGCCCCCCGTGGCCCTTGTCCCCCCAAAATCTCCGTATCCCCACCCCTTCCAAACATCCCACCGGGACCAGGGCACAGGGAGGAGGTGCAGGACACCTCCACGACTCTGGGAATCCCATCTGTTCCTCTTGTCCCCTTTTGGGGACTCGGTTTATTAGAGCTTGAACTTTGAATCTGTTCAGAATCCAGCGTGTTGCTCCAGGGAAAGAGATGGATCAGGAAAAAAGCAGAGCCACTGCTCTCCTGCATCCCAGAAAGTGCCCAGGGCTCAGCCCAGGCGGGAGGAAAAGGGGCTCAGAAAAAAAGGGATGAGATTTCCTCTGCCTCATTTCAAACAGGAGCTCGTAACTCACGGTGACAGAGGAGGGGTCGCTGGGCAAAGACCCCACGGCAGGAACCACTTTCAATTAGGGATTTTTTGGCAGGTTCCCAATTTTGTGTCAAACTCTTCTTTTAGCTGGGTCAGCCTCATAAGTGTAATTGAGTCCCTGCTGAGTGGCGAGGCAGGAGGGTTGTCTTTGCTGGGAGGAAGGTGGAGGACAGTTCCCCACAGGAGAATTTCCCATCCAGCTCAGAAAGCCTCCAAGCTGAATTTTTCCATTATCAAAAGAGGAAAAAAATAAAAAACAAAAAAAAAATTTTTTTTTGGAAACCACCGGATTTGAGTTTAAAATAAAATATTTTTTTCAAGAAAAAAATTAGGATTAATCCAAGGTGTCCCTCTCCCACCTATCCAGGCTGGATTCCAACATCCAGCTGCTTTTTGGCTGGTGCAGAGAGGATGAGGCAGCTCAAGGGCAGGGAATGGGACATCCACAGATTTGTGTTGTCCCGGATATCCGAGCCCTGCTCTTGCTCCCACAGGCTGGGATGTGGCTGAGCTGGAGCAGGATCTCTCCTTTTAACTCCTCTCGAGCATCCACTGAAAAAATTTAAATCCTCTTTTATGGCCGGCAGAGCTGGCCCGGAGCCTCCCCCATCCCCGAGGGGATTTCAAGGAGAAAGTCATTATTTAACCGAATTTTGTTGACGCTCTGTGTAAGAGTTGCCATGGCTCTCTCCGGGCACACCTCTCCTGACTGGAAAATCGGGCTGGAAAATCGGGCTTTGCGATGGGGAAAGAGCAAGGCCGGGCTGCTCCGTCACCTGCCGGGGCCAGGCAGGGACACGGGGACAGCCCGGGGCCACTCGGGACCTCCTCCGTCCCTGCTCCCATCCCCCTGTCACGCCTCTCTTTGCTTTTTTTTTTCGGTATTTCGCACCATTTTGCCGCAATCCTCGCATTTTTTTCTCTCTCCAGCTTTTCCCAGACAGGACTCCGGGGGTCCCGAGCGCGCTGGAGTTTCACGGCCCATTAGGATGTGGGAATGAGGTCCCGTGGCCGGGTCACCTCTCGGGGCTGCCCAGCACAGGGGAGGGAGCTGTAGGCGAGGATGGGATTGCTCGGGATGCAGCATTCCTGGAGATGTTGGGATGTTGGGATGTTGGGATGCCGATCCCTGCTTGCTGCCTGTCCCAGGGGACCACCCCTGCGGGGCTGGGCTGGGGGTTTGCTGCTCTCAGGGGATTTTTCTCCTCCTACAAGGGCAGCCCCTAAACCTCCCTCAGCCCCTGGCACCGCCCAGCCCCTCCTTAATTAATTTTGCAGACTCCACAGCCGGGTTTGATGAAAAACATCCCAGAAAAAGCCAATGAACAAGTCACCGAGCAGCACTGCGGCCTCTTCTAATGATATTTTCTCTGTGGTTTTGGTTTGGAATATCTTCCCCTGAACTCAGGGAAGCCTCCTGCCTCTTGGACTGCAACGGTTTTGACTTTATCCCTTCATTTTCTCTCAGTTCCGGCACTTGGGACTCAACAGGAGTTTGAAATTGGCCGTGGCAGAGAAGGATTTTGACCTCTTTCCTTTCCCTGCCTCCTTCCTGCCCATCCTTGCACCATCCTTGTTTGTTCCAGGGCTGTTGCATCCACATCCCAAATTCCTTGGGATTCCACAAAGCTCATCCCACCTGTGGCTCTTTGTAGGGACCTCGAGGGACCCTCTGCTGTCATCAAGAAAGATTTGTCCCATCTCCAGCTGGGACACAACATCCATGTCCAGCAGCACTTTCAGCAGGTGTCACCTCCTAGCTGCATCCTTTGGGAATGGTGTTTTATCCAAAGGGATTTGTGGGAGCCACCCCAGGCGTGCTCCTTCCCATGACCATTCCAGCTCCCTCCAGAATGGTTGTATTTTATCTGTGGAGCTCTGGAAGGATTTTGTTCCGTCATCCTGGAATTTTTATGACTCTTTTGTGTGTATATAATGCGATTGCCCTGGAACAGAGGGAAATTAATCATAGTTCCTTTGTTAGTTTTCAGGAATTTTTAATGTCTATGTTTTTGTTCATCTGTCATGTCCAAATGTGGGGTCCATGGGCTATTTGACATTTCAAATTACTTAATTGCTTAGATTTCCCCCCTCGGTGTTTATGGGCACTTGCTCCTCGTGGATTTCGTGTGTGACATTCTGTACCGTGGATTTTCTGCCTGGTTCCAGCTTCTCCCTCCATCCCCTCTGGATCCCACGTCTGATCCCCCTCATATTCCATGTGCTGGGAATCCTGCAGCCCGTCCCTCCCCGTGGCCCTGGGAATCCAGGGCTGCCTGGGGCTTTCCCAGGATGCTGCCCAGGGGAGATGTCTGAGGTGTCACCGAGTGTCCGGTGCCCAGGCTGAGAGCAGGAAACGCGGGAAGAGCCAAGGGGAACCTCCGGGATCAGCCTGCAAACATCCAGCTCGGAGACGCTTTAAATCCGAGTGGATCAAGGGTGGCTTGACTGGTCAGGGAGAGGCAGCCAAGCCAAACAGGAGCGACTCCCAAACCTCCTCCACCAGCCAGAGGCTCCCAGTTACACTCTGGACCTCGTGATTTTGGTGCTGGTACCAACCCAGTTAGAGACAGCGGGGTGAGGTGTGGGGATCGTGGAATATTCCCTGGATCCCACAGGGATCATCGGGTCAGGACAATCCCAACAGTCCCACCGTGACAGGCTGACATTCTGGGCTCTGAGCAAACACCAGGGGAGAGATGGAAGCCGCCTATCAGCCACGTTACACACGTCATTAGCAAAACGTTAATTAAAACAAAAGATGCAAATTGTACCAGGCTGTGCTGCCTTTGCTGCGGCTCCGTAATGGCTCCGACGCTTCCCTGGGCACGTTCCCTCCTTCCCCACCGAGGCTGCTTTGCATTAAGTTGTTTGTTTAGCAGCTACTGGGGTTTTTGGCAGGACAGCTGCTGCCTCCTGAGGGCTCTGGAGAGGGAGGGGGGGTCCTGCAGTGCTGTCCCAGAGCAGCTGGACACGTCCAGGTGAACCCTCCTGGAGCCAGAGAGAAGAGCCACGGCACCCTGCAATGCTGCCCATGCCACCAGCAGCACCCTGGGGCTCGGGCCAGGGAGTCCCTGTGGTTCCACAGCTCCTGCCAGGGCTGTGGGGAGCTGGAGAGACCACGGGTCAGGCTCCCCAGACCACTCCTGGGAAGGTGTCCTGGTGGGCCAAGGTCACCCAGATCCCAGAGCCCCCGGTGAACCCCTCCAGAGCTGACATGTGCTAAAGAAAACAGTCCCAGCATATTAATACTTGCAAAAACAAACACGGGGAAGATGGGAGCAGGAAGGAGCCAGTCATTTAGGGAGTGCTAAGTCTCTCATCTCTAAGCTCTGATCCCTCTCTTTCCTCCAGCCATTGGCTCCCTGAGTGTCCCCGTGCCAGGAGCAGCCTCTGGAAATGTGTCTGTCTCAGCCTGGCTTCGTTCCAAGGGGCACCTACATCCCTCCCAAAGCTGCATTTGCCTTTTTTGGGGGCCTTTTCAGGATCTCCAGAGCTCACAGTGCAAAGCAACATCCTGATTTCCAAGAGGGTGAAGCTCTGCCTGGATGGGAGAGTGAGGAGAGGAGCCAAAACCATGGGAGACGTAGCCATGGCCACGGGAGATGCTGCAGGATCAGCAGCTTCATGAACCTCCTGGGGCCCTGCCTCTCCTCAGCACTTCTCCTGGAATCCTGGAATGGTTTGACTTGGAATGTTGGGTTGGCAGGGTTATTAAAGGCCATTTCTTCACCAGAAGGGTTGTCCAGCCCAGGGCAGTGGTGGAGCCAGCATGGAGGGGTTCAAAGGATATGCAGAAGAGGCCCTTGGGGAAATGGGTGGAGGAATGGCTGAACCTGATGGTCTGAGAGGGCTTTTCCAACTGAAGCAACTCCGTGATTCCCTGAATCCAATCAAACAATTTGGTTCTCCCACCGAAAGTGCAAAATCACTGCTCATCTCCAGACAACTCATTCCATGTGCTCATCAGCCTGTCCCTGCTGGCCTCCATCTCCAGCCTGTGCCGTGCCAGGCGTGATCCTGCCGTGCTCCCAGCGTGTCCTCAGCCTGCGAAACCCGGCTGGGGAAAGCCTCGGTGGAAACCGAGAGGTGACAGCGCCGGGAAGCCGCTGACGGCCCCGGCGTGCCCTGCCCAGACCGGCTTGAGGGGCGGCTTAGAAATGCCCCAAATTAACACGGAAGGGATGCGCCCACGGCCGGGGGCGCTGGGTACCCCTGCGAGGGGAGATTTGGGCACCGGGCCCGGGCTGGCCCGCGGCGGGCACCGGCTCCAGGGGCAGCACCGCGGGGTCCAGGGGTGGGGAACCGGGGGAACGGGGCGATGCCGTGGGCAGAACCGGGGCTCGGGGCTGGTAGCGCCGGGGCAGTGTCGGCGCGTCTGGCTGAGCCCGGGCGGGGCGGGACCGGCACCGGGAGGGACCGGGGCGGCACCGGGAGGGACC
>VZRX01013118.1:1081-17301 GCA_013398075.1 Notiomystis cincta | reverse complement strand
CTTCATACTTGGAGCCCGTCCCGCCACGCAGGAACACAAACACGGCGCGGGACGGCTCCGGGCGCGGAGCGCTCGCAGGAGGGAGGAGATGGGTCCTGTCTAAATATTAGTTTAAGGAACGGAAGGATCTCCAGCCGGCATCTCCAGCCCCGTCACCTTCTCCTGCTCCGGCCGCGCCGCAGCCGTGACCGTGTCCAGAGCTCAGCTGGGGCTGGGGGGTGAATTTCCCCCCATCCTCGAGGGAGGGAATTTCCCCCTCTCCCTGCGGTCTCTACGAAGGCTTTAACAAAACAAGCCAGACCTCGGGTGTCTTTATTGCACATATATGGTAGCTTGTAGCCAGCACTGATTTAAATCCCATCCTTGCGCCGGGAGCCGATCCGCAATCAGGCGCCGGCTGAAGGGCACGGTTTATCCCAGAGGGAGAAGGGGCTGGTGCCTGTTGGAAGCTCCGTGTGAGTCCTGAATGTGCTGAGATCCCAGATCTAAAGGCAGGATCCCCGTGGATCCCAAATTCCTCCTCTCGTGGTCGTGGGTGCCCCTGGATTTAGTGGCAGAAGCAGCCGAGCCTCTGCCTGACACAGGGCAGCGAAACCCAGCAGGGAAGGGGCGTCTCTGTGCCAAATTTCAGGAGGTGTGAGCGCTTGGGTTTGGCTTTTACCCTTTGGTTCCGACCCAGATCCGCCCGCTGCGGCGGCTGCAGATGCTGCACCTCGGGTTTGCTCCGTGCTGTGGCAGTGCCCCGGTTTGAGCGTCCTCGGTGTCCCCGCCAGGCTCCGGGCTCGTCCTGCGCCTCCATCCTCAGCAGCTCCGGGGCCGCCGAGGAGGATTAGACTTTCCCCTTCCTACACCCCAAGTTTTTAAGTAGCGCTGGATGTCGGAGGGCTGGCTCAGCCCCGGTCCAGCTCGGTGCTGCCCGGAGGAAGGCGCACGGGAGGTGTGGCGCATCCCGGGAATGCCGAGCCGTCCCTCCCGCTTTGCCAGCAGCGACTTCCCAGCAGGATGAGGCACCAGGGCCGGGCTCCTCCGGGGTTTTCAAGGGCAGAGCCCAGCACCTTCCAGGAATCGGGGTTGGGCTGGGGATAAAAGGAGCCGGTCCAGTTTGCTGCTGGAGGGACACACTGGGGGTGGGCACCCCAGGGTGCCCGTGCCAAGGGCGGGTGGCGCTGGGCCCGGCTGTGGTGGCACTGGGTGCCCTCCCACGGCACTGCCACGAATCACAGCGCTCGGCCACCTCCCTCCCGGAGCTCCCTCGGGTCGTGCCGGCCGCGGGGGCTCCGGGATGTGCTTTGGGGTTGATTTCCACCTCTAGGGCTCTGCAAGGATGGATGTAAGATTTGCGATCTCCCCTTTTTTGAGGTCTCATCAGCCCTAAACACAGCCCAGCCAATCGTGTGGCCAGGGCAGGTGTCACTTTGGTGGTCTCCAGAGTGGCGTGGGGAGGTGGCATTGGGAGCCCCATCTCCTTCCCACGCCGTGTTGTGCTGAGCCAGATGCTGCTGCCCCCACAGGGGTGGGTTTGGGGGGCACAGGGAGCTGGCAGCTGCCTCTTGATGTCCCCCCTGCCCATGGAGCAGCTCGTGGTACCCAGCAGGGCTGAGCCTCGGCCGGAGGGAGATGCTGAGGGAAGGGAGGGTCCCAGGGCCCTGTGTGGGTTCCCTTCACAGGAGATTCATTAGTGCAGGACTGGTGTGGGCTTTACTGGTGTGGGCTTCTTTTACTGGTGAGGGTTTTACTGGTGTGGGTTTTACTGGTGTGGGGTTTACTGGTGTGGGGTTTTTCCCTCTGGTGCCACAGGCGATTTCGTTGCTGCTCTAAGCTAAAGCACTCGAGCACAGTCCTGCTCCCAGCAGCCTTGCCAAGCCCAGTGGGGCAGCATCGTGTGGTCCCACTCTGGAAGCTCCCAGGGCTCCAGATGCCTGGGAAGGGGGTGAGGACCTGGGTGCAGTTGGCCCCTCCAGTCCCACCTTGCCTGGGATTTCTTGGCATCCCAAGAGTGCAGCCGTAGGGTGGTCCAGGTGAGCCACCTCTGCTCCAGCTCCACCATTAATGGGTTGGACTGGAAAAATCCCACCCAGCTCAGATTTTTCTGGGATTTTGGAGTAGAGTTTCCCCATGAAACTTGGAGGAGAGGAAGAGAAGCTCCCTCTGGTGTGACGGAGCATCCCGAGCAAAGCGACCGCCCTGGGAAGGGAAATGCCATGAGCAGCTTCATTCCCATCGCTTCTCCCTCACAAAACCCAAAACAGGCTCACTTTGTAGCTCAGCATCCCGGGGCTAAATTGAAACAATCTCTTTGCCACCGCAAAGAGGGGAATTTTGTTCTCCAAAGAGCGTTTCCTCCTGCCGACCTTCAAAGGCCGCGCCAGCCCCTCGCAGGCGATGCCACTCGCACCAGCGCCGGCTTTCTGGGGCGTTTGCCTCGGGATGGAACCACATTTAATTTGTTTTCCCGCAGCAAAGGTTCCCTTTGAACTGTCTCCAGTTGGAGGGGAGGGCTGGGGGCTGCCGGGAGGGAGGCAGGGCTGCCCTGCCCGGCGCTCGCAGCGCTCCGAGGGGTCGGCGGCCCCGCAGCAGGAGATATCCCGGGAGGGGAAGTTCCTCCTTCAGCATCACTCCCAGGCTGCAATAATCCAAAGCAGGAGTTGCTTTTTCCCCTCTGTTTCAGCAGCTTTTTTTGCAGCACAGGGACCTGTGCTGCTTGGGGCAGGGTGATGAATCCCATCCTGGAGCTCTCCCAGGCTCCAAGAATGGAGTTAATTCTGGAGCAGGATCCAGGTTTTGTTGCTCCAGGCTTTAGGGAGTCCCTCAATTAAAGCCTGGCCTGGTTTAGAGGGGGCTGTAAACCCAGCCCTGGGCCTTCCCAGGGAGAAACTCAACTTTGCTGGGTCTGGGTCTTGCTGGCAATGGCAGAGCTGACCCAGCCCCGTGGCTTGTGGGGGCCTTTTTGCTTTTAATAATCTTGGTTTTGGCTGAAGGAGCTGCCTGGGAGCTCAGGGTGCATTTACTGCTGCTGTTGTCACTCCCACCAGGGCTGTGGGATTTGGTGATGGCATCTGGTGGCTGATGGCACAGTGACACAGGGCAGAGCAGGGTCTGCAAGCCAAAATCCCAAATCCTTGCAGGATCCATCCCAGTTGGTCCTGTTCCCCAGCTGTGCTGGGAGGAGCAGGCAGGGAATGCTCCCACCAAGGTGCTGGAGTGGCTTTTTGGTTTCCCCTGGGCTTTTCCCTCTCTGCTGCCTTCCCAACTCTGTGTCCTGGTGCGACACAGGAGGACACCAAAGCCAGCCCAGACCTTGGCTGTGAACCCAAACACCTTCAGCCCTGAAGGTCCCAGCTGGGAACACCCATCCCGTCCTCCCTGGAGGAAGGGCTCGCCTCTGATTTAACAGGGCAGCTGCTGTCTTCATTAAGTGGTGTTGGCTTATTAAAAACACATTTTTGAGGCTTAGCAGCTCCTTGGAGCCATCTGGGAGGGACGGTGCCAGCGCTGGAGCCGCCGCACGAGGGGGAGGACAAGGGAGGCAGCAAAACCCCGCTGAGCTGGGCTGGGCACAGACAGCATCACCCTGAACTGGGGGAAAAACCCACCTGCTTGGTGTCCAAGAGAGGTTTAGGGGGAGAAAAGGAGAGGTTGGAAGGATCCAGCCAGGATTTGGGTGGTGTGAAACCTCTGAGCACAGACAGACGGGGGATGTTGAGCTGTGCCCTGGCAAGGCAGTGCTGGTGGTGGGATCTCCCTGGCAGAGGATGGATGGGGAGGAGAGGGGGGCCTGGCCCCCACCTGTCTCCAAGAGCAGGGCAGTGACAGAGAAATGCCCCAATCCATGTTTTACCAGAGTTCTTGGGCCATGCCATTATCTTCCAACAGCACTTTCCCGAATCTCTTGGTGCTATGAGCGGCCTCTGGCCTGCAAAGGTGGAAAATGGGCAGTGAAGGGGCAGATTGTCCCTGTCTGTGTCACCTGCCCTGCCCTCGCTGCTGGTGGCAGCTCCTCTGCAGGAGTGTGGGCAGCAGTTGGGTGCTGTGTTCTGACTGTAATCGGTGTTTTTCAGGCAGCAGGAGAACAACCCCAACTTTTTACCCACAGCCTGGTGGGGTCTGAGCTGGAGCTGTGGGAGATGGCAGTGGGGCCACAGCAATGTCCTGGCTGGGAGCAGAGGGAAAACTTTGCTTTTATTGTGGCTCTTCCCAGTGGAAAACCTCTCATCCCTGAGGGATCCCAACAGGTTTTCCCTGCAGTGCCAGGAAAGCTCAGGGACCTTCTCCATGGTATCAGCACCTCCACATGCAAAGGTCCACCTGGCTGACCTGCTGCCCTCTGGGGACCCTCCAGCTCTTCCCATCACCTCCAGCCCCCTTTCTGTGGAGCATCTCCCAGTTCTGGGCTCTCTCCAGCTGAACTCGCCGTTCCCAGCGTGCTGCCGGCGCTGTCCCGGGCGGAATTCCTCCTCTGCTCGCTCTGGAGCAGCGCTAAGTGGTTCAATGTGTCGGCAGCTGCCGCTGGAGTCGGACAGCAAATCCTGCCGGGATCCCAGTCCGTGCTCCGGCCAAACCCCGCTGGAAGGCTTTAGTGCAAATTGGATTTGCAAACCTCGCTCGGCTCTCGGTGCCCTCAGCAAAGCGCCCTAATCCCCGGCGGGCGCCGGGACGAGGCGGCTCCTTCTGTGCAGCCGGGAATCCGCGGCCAGAGGAGAGGGAAGAGCCCGGGAATTCCCAGCCCCGCGCTGGAGGCGGCGGCGTCACCTGTGCCGCTTGCTCGGGATGCTGCCGAGGGATGCAGGTGGATGCTCATCCCGCAGGGATGGGGCTGCCCCATCCCACCGCTCCTTCCTGGAGGATCGGCACCGGGAGGTTTATTCCCGCATCCTGCAGGAATGCTGGGGCATGGCAGGAGCTGTTTCCCTCGGGATGAGGATGGGAATGTGGGAATGGTTAAGGTGGGAGCTGGAGGGATGGTGCCGGCACACGTGAGATGTAGAAAAGGCAGAGGTGGAACCCCGGGAAAATCAGGAATTAATACCTGGAGTCCTTCAAGGTGCTCCCAGGGTGTTTTTCCACAGGGGAAACTGAGGCACCCTGCAGCACAGGGACCCCCCCAAGGGATTTGGGGAATCCACAAAGGAGGAAACCCCTACAAGACAAGGAAGGGGAAAGTGGCCAAGCTGTGCTGTGGGGGGTGACTCTGTCACTTCTGCCTCTGGCATTTCTCCCTCCTTGATCCCACCGAGGGCTTTTCCTTTCTTGGGAAAAAGGCGATTTTGCCCCCAGGGCAGCCGTGGCAGCTCTCAGATACCAGCGGTGTCGAAATGGGCCCAGAGCAAAGCACATCTGGGGCCTGGGCTCCGTCTCGCTGCCAAAATTTGAGCTTTTAACCCTCTTTCCCGAGGCACTGGGATTGTTCAAACAAGCCACAGTAATTAGTTTCCTCTGACAAACCGCCCCTTTTTGGCATAGGGAGGTTTATTAATTTCGGGGAGGGGGGGAGCATCGCTCCGCATCCAGAAATAATTGACACTCAGAGTCCAGGTTTGGGCACGAGAGGGAAAATTTGGGCTGGAAAAGCAGCATCAGAGGTGCAGGAGGTTCGGCACAGCAGCACCCAAGGGCGCCCAGCAGTGGGTGGGGGGTCCCTGGCTGGTGTTATCCCTGATTTCCTCCGTGGCCACAGAAACCATCCCGGGTTTGGTGAGCTTTCAGGCGATATAATTTGATTTTCTCTGCCCTTCAGCGAACGGGATCGCGTCTGCAGGGAGCTTTCCTGCAGATATTCTCACCTCACTGCCCGTTTCGGCGTTACCTCCCCCCGAGCCACGCTCCGCTCCCGCTGCGGCGCCGGGCAATACCCTGAGGGACTTTATCGGCGATTAATCTCTAATAACTCACCTCCTCCCGTGAAGGGCGGCTCTTGCTGCTGCTTAGACCTGACGGAATCGGCTTAGGGAGGTTTTTGGGTTGCTGCAGCCATGGTGACCTTGGCGGGGCTGTCACACCTTGCCGGGGTCAGTGGGGACACTGGGCTGGGGCCACAAACTGGGGCCACAAACTGGGACCACAAGCTCAGACCACCCCTCAAGGACTTTTAAATGCTTTTTAGCTGGAAGGGGAATAAATATCCCCGAAAAGCGCTGGGTTTAATGATGTTTTTCAGAGCTGGGGGTGCCGGGGGGGGGGCAGATCTCGGCCAGGTGTCCCCAGGCGCTGCACGGACACCCGCGGGTGTCCCCGGGCGGGCTGGGTGACACTGCAGGGAGCTGTGCTGCATCAAGCCACGCTTTTATTTCCCGCTGATTGATATTGCAGCTGCATTCCCAGCCTCCGGCGTGTCCCGGAGAGAGCCGGGGACAGGGATGGGGGGGAACCAAGGGAAGCCGAGGCTGCAGGGGAAGCGGCATCATTATTTGCCCTCGCAGGGATGAGCTAAACCCAGCTGGGGCTGAACTGGGACTGAACTGGTCCCAGACTGGTCCCAGCAGGGGGATGCGGCGGCGGAAATCCCCGCGCTCGGCTCCGCTTCCAGCGGGATTCCTTCCCCGCCGGGCGCCCGCTGCGGATCCCGTTAATTAATGACATGAAAGCCCACGCGAGACCTCCGGGGAAGGAATCAAAGGCTCCGTCGCAGCTTCCCAGGGCATGGATTTATCCCGCCGGGCCGGGAGCTTCCCCGCATCCCAGCGCTGTGCCGGGGCACGCTCGGATGGAGGGAACGGGGATCCCGCGGGAGGCGCGGGACACGGTGAGACGGCTCAGCACCGCCCCGGTGTCTGTCCTGAGGGTTCCCTGCAGAAATCCAGCCCCAAAAAGGGTCTGGGTGGAGCTGCTGGGGTCGTGGCCGCGGGGTCTCTGGGTTGGGGGCACCGGAGATGTGCTGGTGCCGGGATTTCCATGCCGGGGGATTTGGATTCTGCCCGGCTCGGGCCCGGGATGCTGTCCCTGCCATGCAGGGGTGGCTCTGGCCCTGGCACAAATTGGGATTTTCCTCCCCTGCGCTCCTTTCCCTCCTGGGGGAGCTCCCGGGCCCCTCCCTGGCAGGATTTGCTGTGTTCCCATCGGCTTTCCCAGCTCAGGAATATGGGACAGGGCATCTCCTCCTCACGGTGGGGCCCGGCCGTGCTGGGGGGGCTGCGGGGCCGTGCTCATTCCCAAAGATGACGCCTTTCAGGGATGTGGAATGTGGACAAGGAGCAGATGGATGACTCAATGTCCCGAAATTCCTGCCTTGTCCTGGTGCCTCCTCCAGTGCTCAGCCCTTTGAGCTGGTTTGGCCCTGCCAAATCCAAAATGAGGGAGAATTTCAACCGGGTTGGGCAGGGCTTGGAACCACCTGGAGTGGTGGAAGTGTGGGAAGTGTCCCTGCCCATGGCAGGGGGGGCACTGGATGAGCTTTGAGGTCCCTTCCAACCCAAACCAGTCTGGGATTCCGTGAGTCTACGAAATGGTGGGAATATGGATGGGGCCACAACAAGGGCTGCTCCACTGGATGGAAACTCCTCGGGCTTCCTTCTCCAGCCAGGACTGGAGCACGGCGAGGCCGCCGCCCCCGGCATCGCCCCCGGCCCCGCGGGGCGTCCTCGGCCGATCCATCCACACCCCGCAGGCTCGCCGGGAGAGGCTTTTCCTTATTATTTCCACCCTCTTGAGGGGGTTGGGGTGGGTTTTTTGCTCTCCAGCTGTTTGGAGAGATGTAAACCAAACCCTCCGTAATTCAGCCCGAATGTAAATGTCGTGGCAGCGTGGGAACGGCGCAGGGGAGCGCTCGGCGTGCTCGGCCCGGGGCTCCGGGAACGCTCCGGGAGCTCCTCCTGCCCCAAACCCTCCACCTCCCTCCCCACACATCCCACCTTCCACTCCACCATCCCATCTCCCTCTCTTCCATCCCATCTCCCTCTCCCCCACCCCATCTCCCTCTCTCTGATCCCACCTCTCTCTCCCTGATCTCACCTCCCTCTCCCCATCCCATCTCCCTCTCCCCATCCCATCTCCCTCTCCACCATCCCGTGGATCCAGGCCCAGCTCTGCTGTTCCATCACCAGGCTCACACTTTACCCAGGATGCCCCAAAGCCCTTCCCAGAGGAGCAGGGCTCCATCCCAGGGACGAGGGGCTCCATCCCAGGGACGAGGGGCTCCATCCCAGGGACGAGGAGCTGCCTGCTTTGTGGTTGGCCCCTTGGGGGGGTCTGGGGGAAGCTGTGGAAGAGCTCTGGAGCTGCTGGCACTGGGCTGGATTTCACTGAGGCAAAGCAGAACCATGTGTCCCACATGAGCTCTGGTTCTGCTCACAGGGGGTGGGAAGAGCTGGAGGGGGAGGAGGAAGTTTTGGGGGAAATCTGAGGGACTTCTGGGGAAAGTCTGAAGGACTTTGGGGAAAAGTCTGAGGAAGTTTTGGGGCAAATCTGAGGGAATTTTTCTGATGATCTGAGGCATTTTTGGGAACAATCTCTCTCTCCACCACCCCCATCCTCTCCAGGACAACCCAGGCCCATCCTGTGAGCAGGACCAGGCTTTGAGCTGCTGCTGGAGGAGCAGCCTCTGGAGCTGCTGCCCCGTGCCTGGATGGAAATTGTTTAATTCCTGCAGGATGAGTCACGAGGAGCCGGGATTTCAAAGCAGCTTGGCTCCCATGTAAGGCACTCACATAAACAGCGTGTGGCAGGTGGAAGCTCTCTCTGATGTCTCGTCTTTCCAAGCGTTTTGTGTTGCCAAAAATCCTTCGGCCACACCGTGGCTTCATCCATTCTTGAGGCTGAGCTCTGGAAAATAATGAATCAATGCCCGGAAACATGAATCGACGGAAAATTTATGGCACACTTAGAATAAAATGTCTTTTGGGTCCTCTGCTTTGAAGCATCGGCACTGGAAGTTTTGGCATCTCCTTCTTTCGACCTTTTGGCAAGGAGGATTTAAGGCAAAAAAAAAAAAAAATTTAAAAAAATTCACTTTTCTCCCTCATCTCGTGACTCCAGGAGATTTAAGGAGTTGGTGGATATCGGAAATGAATCCCTGGAAAAATTGGGAGTGGGGTTGAAAAACAAGAGCGATGAGGAAAAAGTGAGAGTGTGAAAAGTGAGGGGCCTCAGAGAACCCCAAATGCTTCGTTTCCTGTGGGCAAAAAATGTCTGAGGGGCTGGAGTCGCTGGATTTTGATTTATCAGGAAAAACAAGTGGAAACACCGACATCCCTGGAAGTGGCCAAGGTTGGACAGGGCTGGCCTGGGGCTTTTAAGAGTGAAAGAAACCGACAGCAAAGCCTGGAATAACTTTGTTGTTATTGTTTTGCACACTGGAGCTGGGATTTGAGCCTTTGGAAAGGTCACAGGCGAGTGGGTGGGGGCCAGGATTTCTGGCTGCCGGAATGGGAGGCTTTTTTATGGGACGTGCAGCGAGGCTGGAACCGCTCTGCTAAAATTTTATGGGCCTGCAAGAAGCCAGAGGCCCTTTCTCAGGTGGTGGGATCGGGTGTCAGAGCCCTGCTCCATCCCAGCCTTTTCCTCCCTGGAGCAGAGCAAAGGGGGCTGAGCCCCCCTGGGTGATGGAGGCTCAGCTTAGGGGTTTGTGTGATCCCACTGCCGTTGTTCACCACGGAATTCATCTCCCAAATATCCAACATCAGCTGTTAAAAGCTGTTTGTCCTCCTGGAGAGCTGGACAAAGTGTCCTTCCCCTCCAAACCCTCCCCTGGGGCTGCTGGTTCTTCACAAATCCTTCCTTTCCATGGATTTTGCAGCCTGTCCAGGAAGAAAATGGGGTTTTCTTGGTCCTGCCCCACTGAGCATGGATCCTGCTGCCTTGCTGGGAAGGATTTGGATGCCAGGGAGTTGGTGCCACCTTGTCCCCATTGGTGCCACTTGGATGCCATTGATACCACCTTGTCCCCACTGGTGCCACCTCATCCCCATTGCCACCACCAGCCCCAAGCCACCTTTTCCATGGCCAATCTCCCACTCCAGCACATCCCTGGGCTGTCCCTCGTGCCTCAGTTTTCCCATCTCAGCACTGTGCTGGTGTCAGGAGGGGAGGAGCTGGAGCCAAGGAGATGCCAGGGGAAGGATCCCCCNTCCACGGAGATCCCCACGGGCCCTGCAACGCCACAGCTCTCTGCTGGCCCAGTGTAAGCTCCCGCTCCTCCACCCCGGGCTCATCGTCCCCCCCGGAGCCACAGAGCCCCCAAATCCCTGTGGGGTCATTCCCTGCCCTCTCCTGCATCCCAACATCCCCTTCAGGAGGGTTTAAACAAAACCTTGGGGCAAACAGGGGGCACTGGGCACCAAACTTTGGTGTGAACAGCTCTCCGCAGAGGGAAACTCAAACAGCTCATTTACTGCAGAGAAGCTGCAAATTTCCCCTCCAAATANGGGGTTTGTGTGATCCCACTGCCGTTGTTCACCACGGAATTCATCTCCCAAATATCCAACATCAGCTGTTAAAAGCTGTTTGTCCTCCTGGAGAGCTGGACAAAGTGTCCTTCCCCTCCAAACCCTCCCCTGGGGCTGCTGGTTCTTCACAAATCCTTCCTTTCCATGGATTTTGCAGCCTGTCCAGGAAGAAAATGGGGTTTTCTTGGTCCTGCCCCACTGAGCATGGATCCTGCTGCCTTGCTGGGAAGGATTTGGATGCCAGGGAGTTGGTGCCACCTTGTCCCCATTGGTGCCACTTGGATGCCATTGATACCACCTTGTCCCCACTGGTGCCACCTCATCCCCATTGCCACCACCAGCCCCAAGCCACCTTTTCCATGGCCAATCTCCCACTCCAGCACATCCCTGGGCTGTCCCTCGTGCCTCAGTTTTCCCATCTCAGCACTGTGCTGGTGTCAGGAGGGGAGGAGCTGGAGCCAAGGAGATGCCAGGGGAAGGATCCCCCCACCCTGAGGGGAGGGAGAGAGGGAGGGAAGGGGCTCCAGGGGCTGGGGGTGTGTATTAAGGATGTTTGTTTTGCCTGTTTTGCAGAGTTTCAATGTTCTGACTTGCTCTAAGATGAAGGTATGGAAGTTTGCAGCCATTGCATCGATGCTCCTCAGTTCCATCTTATCCATTTTAGTTTGTAGAGACATGTTCAGCGGAAGCCGGGAATTCAGCCCCTTGCCTTCCTCGCCGTCTTCCTNCTGCAGAGAAGCTGCAAATTTCCCCTCCAAATAGCTTTTTTTGGGTGGTTTTTTTTTTTAGTTCTGTGCTATTTTTTACAAATGGAAAATGTCAAACAGGAGCTGAAGATGAGGGCACGGCAGCAGCTCCTCCCGCTCGCCCCTCAGTGCTCCCTGAGGGCTGGAAATCCCCACGTGTTTGTTTTGATTCCAAACCAGAGGAACTGCTTTTTTTGGGTGGAAATTTGGAAATCGATGACAAGCTGTCAAATCTTTCCTCTGTATTTCCTGTGCCTCCCGCAGAGCTGAGCTGGAATAACCCTGGATGTAGGGTTGGGACAAAGGGATGTGGGTGTTGCCAGCAGTGGTTGGGCACAGTTTGTGTTGGCTGCTGGCCCTGGGGTCTTGGGGGGCAGCCCTTGGGGTCTTGGGGTTCCCAGGCCACAATGAAACAGTGCAAAATGACATTTATTGGTGTTTCTCCCCAAATCTGCCTGCCCCAAGGCACCTCCATCCTAGGGGATGTTCACCCATTCCAGGGAATTTTCATTCTGGGGGATGTCCTCCAACCTCAGGGAACCTCCATCCTGGGGATCATCCATCCACCCTAAGGCACCTCCAGCCTGGAGGATCCTGAGTTCCTCATCCATGGAGGATCTCCCATCTCAGGGGACCTCCATCCAGGTGGACATGAACCCACTCCAGGGAGTCTCCATCCTGGGAGTCAACCACCCCAAGGAACTTTCACCCTGGGGGATGTCCTCCCACCTCAGGGAACCTCCATCCTGAGGTTATCCACCCATCCCAAGGGACCTCCATCCTGTAGGACCCTGAGATCCTCATCCACAGAGGATCCCCCATCTCAGGCCACCTCCACCCATCCCAAGGGACCTCCATCCCGTAGGATCCCGAGATCCTCCTCCACGGATGATCTCCCATCTCAGGCCACCTCCACCCATCCCAAGGGACCTCCATCCTGTAGGACCCTTAGATCCTCATCCACAGAGGATCCCCCATCTCAGGCCACCTCCACCCACCCCAGTGACCCCCACACCCCGAGGGGACACCCGCTAACCCCGTGCCCTCCTCTTGCAGACAGCGCCTTGCTGGAGAGCTACACGGAGGGCGAGATCCGGCAGCTGATCTCGGCGCTGGTGGAGCGCTACCGCCAGGCCATGAACTCGGGCGGGCACGAGCTGCCGCTGTTCCCTCGCGCCGGCAGCCGCAGGAAACGCGCCCGCGCCCGCCACAAACCCTGCGAGCTGCGCGAGCTCGAGGTCAGCGTCAGCGAGCTGGGCCTGGGCTACGAGTCAGACGAGACCGTTCTGTTCCGCTACTGCAGCGGCACCTGCGAGGCCGCCGTGCGCAGCTACGACCTCTCCCTCAAGAGCATGAGGAGCCGCAGAAAGATCCGGAAGGAGAAGATCCGGGCCCGGCCCTGCTGCAGGCCGCTGGCCTACGACGACGACGTGTCCTTCCTGGACGCCTACAACCGCTACTACACCGTCAACGAGCTGTCGGCCAAGGAGTGCGGCTGCGTGTGACGGGGACACCCCGGCGGAGGGGCCGCCACGGGGGCCGGGGCGGCTGGAGGAGGAGAGACTGAGCCGCTGGCGCGTCCCTCGGTGCCGCCGTCCCCAGGACTGGAGCCGTGGCGGGGGCGGCCGCCCGAGGCCGTTGTCCCCTCCGCGGGTGGCCCAGCGGTCCCTGCCAGCGCCGCTGAGGTGACAGTGGGCGTGCAACGTGCACGGGGCGTGTCGGGGGTGCGCCGCGTGTCACACGTGTCGCGCGTGTCACACGTGTCACAGGCCGTGGTACCCACGCGGAGGGTGGTGCAGGGCAGGGGGACCTGGCATGGGGGGACCCGCTCGTGCCAGGGGTTCTGTGTCAGGGTGTGGCACATGGGTGTGGCACATGGGTGTGGCACACGCTGGGTGTGGTGGGGCACAGGGGGTGTTGTGAGTGGCTCCGGTGCTGTGTGGTACCAGCCTGGGTGTGCTGCACACTCAGGGTGTGTTTTGGGGGGTGCTGCACACTCAGGGTGTGTTTTGGGGTGTGCTGCACACTCAGGGTGTGTTTTGGGGTGTGTTACACACTCAGGGTGTGTTTTGGGGTGTGTTACAGGTCTGGGCTGCGTCAGGCAGCTGCAGGTGCCCTGTGCTGCCCCAAGATGGGAGCTGAGTCCTTCTCCCTGTAGTTTTGGGGCTCCCCAGGGGTTTGTGACCACCCTGCGCTACTGGGGGAGGTTTGACCACCCCCAAATCCCCGTTTTTGGGGGCACAGCAGCACCAACAGTGGTTTGTGAGTGGCTCTGACTCCCTCTGGCTTGTGCCCCTTTTGCCATTGTCTCACTCCTGCAGCCCTGGGGCTTTTCTTCTTAAAACTCGGGATAATCTGAAGTAACTGGATTAACCTCCTGTGCCCCCGCCACGGGCAGCTGGGCCGGAGCCCGGCCACCACCAGGGAGGTGACAGAACCTCCCTGGGCCACCAGCAGAGCCGTGGCACTTGGCAGCATGGGCAGGAGCATCCCCGGTTTGGCGTCTCCCAAAATCCCCCCTGGCTCTCCCAGGAGAATCCCCATCCCCTGGTTGGGGCTGGAATCCTGCGGGAGAGGGGACTCAGGCCCGGGGTTGGCTCTGCTCACATTTACAGCAGTGTCACTCCTGTTTACTCTGCGGGGAAATAAATGAGCCCGCAGACTTTCACATTCCCTGGGCAGGCTCGATTTGTTGCCTGGGATTGATGGGTTTTCTCCCCTTGGCTCCCTTCCCAGAAAAGGCAAATCATAAACAGAAGGAGAATATTGGTGTCATGTCCTGGGCATTAACCAACGTGAGGGAAAACACTCCGTGTGCCACCCCCCTGCATCCCAGCTCCTCTCTCCGGTGAGAAGGGGGGAAAATCCCGGGAGGATCATCCCGAGGAGGAGGAGGGCGGCTGTCAGTGACCCCAGCAGCACAGGGATGGTGTGCAGGATTTGGGGGAGCAGGTTGGCATCCCCTGGGATGGGATGGGATGGGGGAGAGCATCTCCAGAGTGTGACCAGCCACATTCCCGACCTCCACACAGGGCCAGGGCTGGTGGGGAGTTTTTTTTTTCCCCTTGCTTTTTATCCAAACGCAGCTCTTGGCTGAGCGGAGCCAGGGTGTAGTGGAGGAATATAAACACCATCCTTCAGCAGGGCTGGCAGCCCGGGAAGGCAGCCTGGACTCTGTAACACGGAGTTTTCCCTGTATTTTGGGAAAGGCAGGAGGCAGCTGTGGGTGTGGGGTGTGAAACCGGCACCCAGGAAATGGGGCTGAGACCGGATAAACTCCACGCTGCAGGTGCAGCTCCCCAGCCAAGGTGTGAGTTTGCAGGCCTGGTTTTGGCTGGAAATGGGAAAAATGGCCCAAAATAATCAGCTGGAGGATGGGAATGGCAGATAGGCAGCGGGAGCTGCACTGGGCTTGCAGTGGGTAAGCGGCTCACTCGAGTTTAAGGGGAAAAAAAGCACCCAAATCTAATAATAATAATGATAATAATAATAATAACTGTCCTCTCAAGGGCTTGGGTGCTTTCCAGGTCTCGCTGCTATAAAACTAAAATTAGTTTTGTTGCAGTAAAAAAAAAAAAAAAGAAATGGAAGCAGAGCAATAAAGGCAGGGAAGGTGTTGTGGAAGCAGTGCAGGACTTGGCACCACGGAGGAGGATTTGGAGCAAGAGCTGCCTCTGCTCATGGGAAGAGCTTGGAGTGTTTGCACCCTGGTTTTGGGATATTTTTTGGGCAGAATCCAGGGATTTAGGGTGCTTTGATGGTGGACACCCAGCCCAAGGGACCCTCCCTTCACCAGGATGGTGGTGGGAGCAGCAGGAAGATGAGGAGATGTGGGAGCAGCAGGGTGGGGGACATCTCCCAGCTGCCAAACCCCCCATTCCCAGTGCAAATCCAGCTTGGAGCCCCCAAAACTGGGAAGAAAACCTGACTCAATGCAATGGTGTGTTAAAACCAGCAGGAATAGCTCCAATCCATCAATTTTTTCCTCTTTTTTTTTTTTAAATTTCCCCCTGCTGCCAGTAGAGCTCCAGCCCGTGTGGAGGGGATGTTCCCCATCTGTCTCACGCTGCTCCTGCTGGGCTTTTTTTTGGGAACAGCTGGGATTTGCAGCCACAAAACTCCCCGATGGGATGAGCTGGGGCATGGTGGTGTGGCCAAAAGGATGGATTTTGCTTCCATGGCTTCTTCAGGGCTCCTCCTGTGCCCTGGAGCTGCTCCAGCTTCCCCGGTGCCATCCTGCGTTGCTCCACTGCCACCCGGCCCTGGAAATGTGGTTCCAATAGAAAAGCTGAGGTTTCCCTAATGCTTTCCATTTCTCCAGCCCCCTCTGCTGTAATTGGAGCTGGAGCTGTCAGGAAGAATGTCTGCAATGCAAAAAAAAAAGGAAAAAAAAAAGGAAAATTCCCTCCTCAAAGCCACAGCAGAATCTCATCTGGCTCCTTCCTCAGCATCCCATGTGCTGGTTAATATTAATGTTAATATTAATAATAATAACCAGTGTGTAACAGCTGTTGAGGGAATTCTGGGGTTGGGTTTTTTCCTTGTCTGGGGCCGCAGCTCCTCCCGGGAGAGGAGGGTTTGGAAGAGCAGGAATTTGGAAACACGAGGAGATGATGTTTAAAACGATCCTGGTGGCTGTGACAGCACAAAATACGAGGGTTGTGCTGTCCCAGCCCTGGCGAGTTGGGGGTTTCCCATCGGGAATTGCCGCGGCTCCAGCACCGGAGCTGATCCGCGCATCCCACAAATCCCTCGGGATCCTGGGGTCTCGCTCCCAATTTGGGATCCACAGGGGGGAAATGGGTCCAACATCGTCGTTTCCGCTCGCTGAAAGCTGGGGGAAGGTTCTGGGTTTAAAGAGCTCCAGAATCCTGCTGGGGAGAAAGGATTTTCCCAATTTATCAAGATAAATGATATTTTGGTGGGATCGGGAATGAGGTCGCCACGTGTTTTCCCTCTGGGCTAAACAAAGGCCCAAGAGGAGGAGGGAGAAAAGGGGGGAAAAGGAAATAAAAGTAAAGGGGGGAAAAGGAAATAAAAGAAAAGGGGGGAAAAGGAAATAAAAGAAAAGGGAGGGAAAAGGTGGGAGGAAAAAAAA
>VZRX01013117.1:154197-211082 GCA_013398075.1 Notiomystis cincta | reverse complement strand
GGCCCTAGTGAGGCCGCACCTGGGGCTGTGTAGGGCCTGGGCTCCCAAGGACAAGGCGAGGAGCTACCGGAGAGGGTCCCGCAGAGGCCACAGCGGGATTTGGGCTCTGGAGCATCTGTTACGGGGAGAGACTGCGGGAGCCCGGTTTAGTCTAGAGAACAGAAGACTGTGAGGGGATCTCGTTAATGCATATAAATATCTCAAAGGTGGGTGGATGGTGCCAGACGCTTGTCAGCGGTGCCCAGCAGAGCAGTGGCCACAAGCTAAAACATAACAAGTTTCACTTCAACATGAGGAAGAACAACTTTACATTGAAGGTGGTAGAGGCACTGCCCAGGGAGGCTGTGGAGTCTCCCTGTCTGGAGGCGTTCAAAACCCACCTGGATGCCTTCCTGCTCTAGGTGTCCCTGCCAAAGGGACCTCCAGAGGTCACTTCCAGCCCTAACAACTGGGTTAGGGGTACGGCTGGGCCCTTGGGTACAGCCCATTATGCCTCACCAGGTGCCTGCCCCTGGACAGAGATGCTTGGTGAGCCTCAAAACCACCCTGCAGCAAAGCCTGGAGCTCTCATTTCCAACATCCACCACCCCACCTGCACCGTGTCCCTGGGAGGGGGTGGGAAAAGGCCCTCTGTGAACATGGGGAGTCCAGATTTTGAGAACTCCAGGAGGCAGAGACTGCAAGATACACACCTTGCACTCCAGAGGCTGCAGCCTCGAGAGTAACTGGGGCTTGTCCACCGCCCACATTACACCATGGCCACGGCACAGGAGGGAAGGGATGTGTGGGGAGAAGCCTTACAGCCCTAGGGGCAACTCCAGCTCCTTGGCCCGTGCCTGTTGTGTAGGTGGCTGCATACCAGGGGCTGATATTCTGTACTACAAGGCCTGAAATGGAAAGCAAGCCCCTGGGTTGTGACATGGTTCCCTAAGGTCAGCGGTGGAAGGCGAAAATGCACAAGAGCTAAAGGCAAATGTGTGAGGGAGATGGGAGAGCTTTGAAAGCCAATGCAGGGGCACCCACTGCGAGTTGCACCTCAAAGAGCGGGCAGCCATTCCTCACTTTTTGTGGGGCTCCTTTTGAGGGGCAGGTTGGAGGTAGAAGATGGCCATTCCTCCATCACATCCAGCCACAGACTCCTAGAATGCTTTGGGCTGGAAGGTTATCTAGTCCAAACCCCCTGCAATGAGCAGGGACATCTCCAGCTGGATCAGCCTGCATCCCTTCCCACACCACAGGCAAGAGCGGATTAATGCCCACCTTCATTACAATGACACAGGTGGAATTCCGCGAAATTAAATTTCCAAACTCCATTTCATGAAAGGAAATGAAAATTCATGGAATAAAGTTTCAAAGTTTCGTGAAATCGAGCGGAAATTCCGAAATTTCATTTACCGAAATTAACATCACGAAATTAAACTTCATTAAATGAAATGAAGCTTGGACGAAACGAAGCGACGTGTCAAAACTTCACGAGATATCGAAACCTCATTAATTCCACGAAATTTCCTTGAATGGAATGGAGTTCAATGATAAAAACACTCTCTGCTGTGACCGGCGACCGTGCGCACTGAGGTTCCCCACAGGCCCCGCCGGCTGCTTCGCGCGGCGCTGTTTTTCCGCGCAGCTTTCTGGCCGCGCTCGCCGCCCGTAGCGCCGCCCGCGCCGCGCGCCCTCTCNGCGTGTCGAGTGTTTTTTTTAAATCCATATTTATTTTTAGTTTCGTGCACGGTCTATTTCTTTAATTTGGGTGGGTAAATCTTTCTTTTGGCTGAGAGTTCTCCAGCTCCCAGTCTTGATCTGGCTCTCGGGTTGCAGAGGGAGGGGGTTATTCCAGGAGGAACCTTTGGGAAAATGCTGCGCTTCCCCCGCCAGCGACTGACCCAAGGGTGGATGCTGAGATTCTGGTTTGTTGCAGTTTCACAAACGGGAACTGTTTGGTGCTGATTCACTGAAAGATGTGAAGCTGTTTGTCTAGACTTAAAGGGTCGGACTGAAATTCCAGTCCCTGGCCAGAGTGGGACTTGGAGACCTCTTGAAACGAGCTTGAAAGGCAGGGGGCGTTTAAGAATTGTGAGAACACATAGCTGGGACATGGGGGTTACATTCCTGTAACAAAATGGAATTCAGGAGCCTGGCAGCTCGTCCTGGGCGTTTCTAGAAGGTGAAATGCCTTGGATACACATGACACTGAGGCAGGGAACACCCAGTGGGTGTTCCGAAGTCTGTGGCAGGCACCGAGTGCTGCTTTTCTGTCCGCAGTCTCACCGCAAGTTCTCTGCCCCGAGGCACGGCTCCCTGGGCTTCCTGCCCCGCAAGCGCAGCAGCAGGCACCGGGGCAAGGTCAAGAGCTTCCCCAAAGATGACCCCAGCAAGCCTGTGCATCTCACCGCCTTCCTGGGCTACAAAGCTGGCATGACCCACATCGTCCGGGAGGTCGACAGGCCTGGATCTAGTACGTGTGAATGTCCCTCTCGGTAGAGGAGGGCGGGTTTGTGCGGGAGAGGTGACAAGCGGCCTCTTCAGTAGCAGCTCTGGATTTTAGTCCTGGCTTGACATCAGCCTGTTCCAAGGCCAAGCAGGTGGTGTATTGCTGCTGGTTTGGTTTGGCTGATTGGTAACAGGCTCCTTGGGATGGCTCTTGGGAATGAGGGAACGTCAGTCAGCTGCCTTTGGTGGTTTTTTGGAGGTTGTCCAGTCCTGGGTGTGTCACGTGCTGCCATCCATTTTGCCTGTCCAGCTTTGCTGACCCTTATACTCAGCCAGCCTCAAAGTTTTGCAAGGCATTAAATTATGACTTGAGAGTTGTTTGCTTTACCCTGTATCATCTCTGTGAAAAAAACTCAGAGTACTTTAACCTTTCAGGTGAAGGACTCGGGAGTGAGAACAACCAGGTGATGTTTAAGAGCTGCTGCTGGAATTGATTGTGCCGTATTTGTGTTTCCATGCAGAGGTGAACAAGAAGGAGGTGGTGGAGGCAGTCACTATAATCGAGACCCCTCCCATGGTCATTGTGGGCATCGTGGGCTACGTGCAGACTCCTCGAGGTCTCCGTAGCTTCAAGACCATCTTCGCTGAGCACATCAGCGACGAGTGCAAGCGCCGCTTCTACAAGAACTGGTGAGACAGCAGGGCCCTGGCTGCCCTCATGCCACGGTTCAGTTTGACTGCTGGGGGGTAGAGGATCCTGGTACAGCTTTTTGAGGAGGCTTTTTAGCACTTAAGTGTTGAGCTTTGACAGACCGGCCTCGTAATGGGGTAGGCTGTGGGAATGGCTCCGTGAGGGTGGCAGCATAACTTCGGGTAGTGCAGTGCCCCTCTCGGTGTGGGTGTGGTGGCTTTGGGTTTGCCTGGGAGCTCCTTAACAGGCTACACGTGATGATACTTCGACGGGCGGACATAAGGAAATCGCCTCTGGCGCTTGTTGTTGAGTGTCGAGTCCTGACTGTAGCCCTGTTTTCTCAGGAAAGGGGAAGACAAGTGTCACTTGTGATTGCTGTTCCAGGCACTGTTGTTGTGATTGGAAGTGTGTGCTTGCCCGAGTGCGGCTCCAGCGTGTCTGGAGCTTCCAGCCTGTTTAGGGACTTGGCAGGCTGAAAAGACGTCAGAGTGGAGCAATAAAGATCTCAAGGGTGTTACAGTAACGACCTTGCTGTCAGGCACACAAGGGGGGGAAGTTGCTGTATTTTGAAGCAGATCACTCATCTCACAATTGCTTTAAAGATCTGGTTTTTTTCTGTTATTGTTTGACATCTCCTTACAGTCTTTTGTTTTCTGTAGTGTGAATGTTTAATGTGCTTTGGAATTCATGGCAGCTCCGCTCAGCTTTGGCAAATTTGCCACTGTCTGATGAGCTTCAGGCTCCGCTTGCCAGTGGAAAAGTGTCATTAGAAGCTGGCAATGAGCCAAAACCAACTGAGGTGGCAGCTCCTTCCGCTCATCCCCACTTCCCTGGGGGTTGATGAAGGGCTTAGCCAAACCTTGTCTCTGCTCTGCTCCTGAAGGCACAAGTCCAAGAAGAAGGCCTTCACCAAATACTGCAAGAAATGGCAAGATGAGGAGGGCAAAAAGCAGTTGGAGAAAGATTTCAATAGCATGAAGAAGTACTGCCAGGTTATTAGAGTCATGGCTCACACTCAGGTAAGTGCCTGTGGGACTCTGGTATGCTGGAAACAGCTAAGAGAGCAAGCTTGAAACTTGATCCATCTCCATAGGGAGATTTCTGCCCTCCCCTGCAGCTCAATGCTTCAGGACATTACAGATTAATTCCCTTTGGGGCTGTGCTTACAGGATGTTTGAGGAGCCTAGGCAACCACTGGCAGTCTTTTGAAGGAGTGTCCAAAAGAGACTGAGCTGTAGTAGGAACTTTTTGGGCTCCGTCCTTAGCTGATACCACATAGACCTGGGCACTCTTTAATTTTAGCTACAGATAGAACCAGGCTGAACGCTGAATTCAGGGGTTTGGGTGCTCTGCATCATTTCAGGATGCATTCTGTTGGGATTGCAAGCACTCAGACTTCTGGTGGCTTCTGCTCAGCTGGAGGAGGTGTTCTGCTGAGTGGTGTGGTGGTGTCTCCCCAGCTGTCAGTGCTCTGACAGACTTTCTTGGGAGAAGCATTAAATCCAGTAAGATGGCTAATTTTACTAGAATAATTTCCTAGAGTAGACAGTAGAGGTGGTGTTGCAACTTCTGTTGATTCTCTCACAGGTTCCCCCTGTACTAAATGCAGTAGAAGTAACCATAAGTGTGATCCAATCCAAAGTGGCCTTATATGTGGCAGGCTATATCAAACAATCAGAACAATTTGGGTTGGAAGGGACCTTAAGGATCATCCAGTTCCAACCCCCCTGCTATGGGCAGGCACACTTTCCACTGCATCAGGTTGCTCAGGCCCCTGTCCAACTTGACTGAACAGTTGTAGGGATGGGGCATCCAAAGCTTTTCAGGGCATCCTGTGGCACTCAGAACCATCATAATAAAAATAATCCTTCTTAGGTCCAATCTAAATCCTCCCTGTTCCAGTTTAAAACTATTGCCCCTTGTCTCTTGTCCTCCCTCAGTGGAATTTGGCTAATGGCTATGGGGCTAGAGAGCTCTGTGCTCCTGTGAGTGGCATAACTTCTTGGTGCAACGACTTGCAAGCCACTATACAACCTTCCCCCTTATTGTAGGGTCTCTTAAAAGTTTTATATCTTGGAGGAGGATATTAGAAAAACAGATTGGGCTGGGGCTAAAAGGATACTGGGCTTATTAGTACAGGGTCCATTTCAGAAGAGCAGGAGCTGAATGTCATGCTTTCTGTGTTGTAGATGCGTTTGCTACCCCTGAGACAGAAGAAGTCTCACCTGATGGAGATCCAGGTGAATGGTGGCACTGTTGCTGAGAAAGTGGATTGGGCCCGGGAGAAGCTGGAACAGCAGGTGCCTGTGTCGACAGTCTTTGGCCAGGATGAGATGATAGATGTCATTGGAGTCACCAAGGGCAAGGGATATAAAGGTAAACACGTGGAAGCCCTTTTCTTTGGGATAGGATACAGTTTTTAATGGAATCCTAGCCTTGAGTTTTCACAAGAGTGTGTGCCAAGAGCTGGGGAGGTAAATCCATGCTGCTGCCACAGTTCAATGATGAGACCATGGAATGAGCGCTGGGCACAGCGCCTGACATCCGTGAGGAGTCATTCCATGCTGCCTTCCTTCTGAGAACACAGCCCAGGGACAGCCAGGGGGGAGCTTCACCAGGAAATACCGTGCTTCCCTCTGTTTCCTGGGGGACTGCAGCTCCAAAGGTGGCTTAAGCCGTGTTTGAAGAGTGTGGTAGCTTGACAGCAGGCCTCTTCGGTCCCCTGCAGGCGTCACGAGCCGCTGGCACACCAAGAAGCTGCCGCGCAAGACTCACCGCGGCCTGCGCAAGGTGGCCTGCATCGGCGCCTGGCACCCCGCCCGCGTCGCCTTCTCCGTGGCGCGCGCCGGCCAGAAGGGCTACCACCATCGCACCGAGATCAACAAGAAGGTTGGTGTCTCCTGCTGCTGGGGGCGGCGAGAGCTGCCTCGCCTCACTTGCTCTGTGGCAGTGAGCAGAGCGCGGAGTTTCGCTCTGTTAGAATGTTGTCTTGGGGATAGCGGCCGTGGCGTGTTGTGTTGGATAGCTGTAAAATTCCTGCATAGCCATGTGTCTTCAAAGTGCAACAGGCTCTTTACTCTGAGGCTATGTAGAATTCCGTGCTTTTTATCTGATGACAGTGTCTTTCTCCTACCTTTTGCTAAGTGGAATTTCTTCACATTTTTAGATTTACAAGATTGGCCAAGGTTACCAAATCAAAGATGGAAAGCTGATCAAAAACAATGCATCAACTGATTATGACTTGTCTGACAAGAGCATTAACCCTCTGGTGAGTTGCTGCAGCTCTGAGCCAAAAGTCTGCTTGTGAGCTGCAATCCTAAGAGGCAAATGGGCCTGGTATAAGTCTCAAAATAATTGAATGAAGAGCTCTCGAAATAAGTTGGCTGCTATTGGAGGTGGTGGTGTTTAGTCAGTCTCAGTATTGACTTGTATAACGTGGAAACTGCATTTGTTATGTGGCAATAGCACAGAGATGTTGCAAACCTTGAGTGGTACTTGTACAAGGAATAACTTAGCAAGAAAAGCTTTTGCTGTTTTGTCAGCCTCTTGTGCTATTTTTAATAAAAACCTTACAGCAACAAGGAAATGGCTGCATCAGGAAACTTGACCTGTGAAAGGCAATGCTGGAAACAGGATTTCAGTGGATGTGGGAATGCCCAAGGCTCAGAAACTGTGTGGGATCTGTAGGCAGAGGTGACCACTGGTCCTGCTTGATACAGAGCACTGAGTATTCTCTTCTTGCTCAGGGAGGCTTTGTCCACTACGGTGAGGTGACCAATGACTTCATCATGGTGAAGGGCTGTGTTGTGGGGACCAAGAAGAGGGTCCTGACTCTGCGCAAGGTGAGTAGTGCAGCCTGCTGTCACATGGGCTGGGACAGTTCAGGGGAGCTGTGCTGCCTCTGGTGTAGCTGGTGTGTGTGCTGCTCTGGGGAATTCTGTGGCTTGATAGAAAAAAGCTTCCCACACAAACCCACCTCGTAGTCATGGCCTTGGGAGTGGCGTGAGGCCATTTCTGCAGGTAGCTCCGTCCAGAGTTGTCTGTAGTGATGGATGTGGTTTAGGCTTGAGAATTCCTGTGACCATAAGGACACTGCAGAGTGGGGCTTGTGCTGTGGGGAGCTGACCAGTCTTCAGCCTTGGAGGCCAGAGGTGCAGGGCAGATGGCTTACTCTGTCAAGTGTTCTTTGCACATGGTAGCAGCTGAAGTCTGAGGTTAGAGGGACTGAGGAGGTGTTAGCCATGGAGGTGACAAGAAGTAGCCCTGTACTGGAGGTGGAAAGGGTGCTGCTGCTGCTGCATACTTACCTGGAGTCTCTCTTTTTAGTCCCTGCTGGTGCAGACCAAGCGCCGGGCCCTGGAGAAGATTGACTTGAAGTTCATTGACACAACCTCCAAATTTGGCCATGGCCGCTTCCAGACAGCTGAGGAGAAGAAGGCTTTCATGGTAAGGGCTCTTCCTGGCACTTTTGTTGTGTATCACTGTTGTCTTTGACCTCGTGGCAGCTGACAGCTTGGCCTTGGAGCTGTCACATGGCCAAAGTTCCTGTGGGACAGAAACTTCAGTCAGGAGGCCTCCTCCTGCCAACTTGGTTATAACTGCAGGGGCCCTGGGGTCTCACCTCCTCTGTGACAGCTCTTGGTGTCTGAGGGATGTTGCCATGTTTGGGCATGGGTTGTTCAGTGATAAAGCACGGAATAAGTACAGCTTGGGAGGAGGGTGCTCACAGTGGTGGCATTCCCAGTTTGTCACTGGCTGGAGAAAGCAGCCCTGAGTGCTGAGTGAGGCCCTGGCAGGGTCAGAGCAGGAGCCTCCCCACCAGGTGGCACCAGCGTTGCTGCTCAGGCACATCCAGAGTCACCGAGTCAGCCCAGGGCGGCTGCGCCAGGTTCAGCTTTCCCCAAAACCTCTGGCGGTGGGGATGGGGCATGGGGTTTCCAGTGGACTGCAACGTGGAGGGCTCTTTTTGCCTTAATTTCTTTACAGCTTTTCTGATGGTGATGTGATGTCTTTTGTGCTGTTTACTTAGCTTGGTTTTTGTGGTTTTTTTTTCAGGGACCACTCAAAAAGGATCGCATTGCAAAAGAGGAGGCTGCCTAATGGGTGGAATGGTCCTGTGGCTTGTGTGCTCTCAGACCAAAAAATAAATATTTTAAAGAAAGTAACTTTGCCTCTTGGTATATACATTGCTGTGTCAAGCCTGATTCTCTGGCTGCAGGTTCTACTTGTGCATCAAACCAAAAGAAGCAAGTAAAGCTCTAGCTCATCAGCATCCACTGTGTAGCAGGGCTGCCCTGAAAAGGATGAAGGTGGTATTGCTTGGGTTTGGAGAGCAAAGACTGTGGGTCAGAGCAAGGCTTCTCTGGTTGTGTGAAATAGTAAAGCAGCAGGGGCCCTAAACGAGTTTGCAGTTGCTGAGGTATTGGTCCATATGCCAATCCACAACTGGGTGGACAGAGAGCTTTGAGTCAAATGGGGTTTGAAATAACCCAGACAGTTCAAACCACTGAATTTTAGGTAGCTGGTGGATGCTGGTTGTTGCCATGGAAACCTTCCAGTGTCCATATGGCCGGGGCTGTAACCTGCACGCCTTGCAAATGCAGTTTGTTGCTGTCCCTGAGAGCAGCAGAAGGCAGAGGTATTCTGAGAAATCCCAGCCTCACAGCAGTTGGCTGTTTGTGAATGCTCGCAGCTTCCCTGCTGAAAGGTGACAGGAAGCAGGCCTGCCTGGGCGGGGAGGAGGCTGTCCTGCATCCCACCCTCCGGGGGGAGTGAGCTGTGAGTGCCGCCGGTGTTGTGTTACTGGTCCACTCAAAATACCCTGCTGGCTCCCGGGGAGATGGATTGGTGTGTCCTTCACTGACCATAATTGGAGATGTGGCAGCGATTGAGGCAATAACTCAGACCTTCACACCAGAGTGTAGCGCTGCCCTGAAATGGTCCTGGGTTGGCCCTATTTGCTCTTACCTGAAGTGAGGAAAGGGGGGATGTAGTGATTTTTTCCTGTGCTGGTACATGAGAGCCTTCTAAGAGTTAAAAGGTGGCAAGAAGGAGGAAAAACATTTACCTTGTTTCCCTAGAAACCAGACTGGATGACTGAAAGAGCTGCCTGACTCTCTGTCAGCCTCATTTAACACATGAACTTGCTGGCTGATTTTAACCAAGTGAAATAAGAGAGGTCTCACCTGCTAATTTTTTTTCCCCTTCATCCCAAGTCTCAAATAGGCAGGTAGGTGGAGAAGATCCTTACATTACTGTTCCTCTGATGCAGAAAACTGGAATTCCCAACCTCTGTCCATCCTGAGGCTGCAGTTTTATGGGCAGCTCTGAAGAGAGGGTTTTTCCCCCACCTGTTAGCCTTAGGTGGGCTTTTCATAGCTGGTATATACTAGCTGGTTAGGCAGGGTGTGGCTCTTGGCCAGCCCTTTTTACCTGTCACATGCATCCAAGGGACTTGGGATTACCAGGATAAATGGATGTGTAGGGGGTGAGCATCCATGACAAACTGTGGACTACCTTGATGGAAATCTCTAAAAGCACCTAATTTCACCATACCTTGTGGTGGGAGCTCTGTGGTGCTGCTGATTTTATTTTGAAGTGACTATGGTAGCAGAGGGAAGTTTTAGTTAAATTGGCACCTAAGTAGGTGGAAGCAGTCCTGAAGGAAAGTCGTTGTTGAAGATGCTCCGTGTGTGTCTGGCAGGGGGAGTTACTTCATCTTGGAACCCAGTGCCAGACTTGGGTTTGTTTATTTTTGAAGCGATTGTTGCTGGCTGATAAAACAGCGGATGGTGGGGAAGAAAACCCCACAAAAGTGGTTTCCTGGAGTCCTGCGGACATGCAGCGTCAGGAGGTGGCGCTCCTTCCTCTGAAGACGCTTTTCGCCGAGGGCTTGCTGGTGGGACTGGCCTGGAGAAAAGCCCTGCTTAGCCGGGGCACCCGGGCTGTGAGGCTCCTCTCGGCCCCTCTGACGGCTCCCGGAGCCCCATGTTAACACTCGGCTGTTTTGCTGGGGAGCTCCTGGGAACCTGGTTTGGGAGGTCCCTGCCAAGCCATGTGGGTGGGGAGTGAAGCCACGGGATGCCAAGCTGGCTTTGGCAAAGCCTCTCTTCTAAAACCTGGGTTCACCCTGCAGCCCTCATGTCCCAGCCTTCCTGCTCCTGCAAAGCACGTGTCCTCTGAGGGAAAATCCCTGCAATTGTTGGACACCACACATTGGTCCAGCAGCTCCTGAGAGCCAAGAAATGTTTTAAAGGTGACTTATTTTTTTTTTAAAAATTATTTTGAGATTTTTCTTTTTGGCACTGTCCTCTCATATCCCGCAGCTCCACGAATGCTGTGGGGTTGCTGCTTGAGTGAATCTTCCATGCTCCAAAACGTCCAGCAACATCCCAGTCCAGTCAAAAAAGATCCCACACCCTGGTGATGCTCAGACCAACCCGAGAGCCACAGGAGGACAGGGACAGCCCTGACCCTGCTGAAATAACATCAAATGCCGTGGGAACGTGCCCTGTCCCAGCTGGTGGTGGGAGGGCTGCGCCTGGGAAGCAGGGCCGGGTTTCACCCCCAGCACCCGGTGCTCCCCAGCTGCCAGCGATGCAGGGCCCGGACCCGGCGCTCCTGGGAGGGGGGCGGCTTTTCCAGCGGCATCTGGCTCCGGCACCGCGCCTCTTTTCCCTGCCGAAGATGAAACGAGATGCAGCTGTGATGCCGGAACGGAGACCTTAGAAGTGTGCAAGGATGCCTGGGGGGGGGAAAAATTGGGTTCAAGTTGGAGGTCTTGGCTCCCGCAGTCAGCTTCACAAGTGGCCCAGCTGACACCCTGCCTTCCCACCCCGGCCCCTGCCTTTGATCCCAGTGACAAGCAGGGAGCTTCAAGTATGCTCGATGGGGGAGAGGGGCTGACGAAGGTGCCCCGGGGGAGCCGGGCCGGGTTCACGCACCGCGGCAGCTTTTCTGCCGCAGCCGCTCCGCTGGGCCGTTCCGAGGGCGGCGCGCGTTTGATTTGCAGCCCCCCGGCCTGAGGGCTTCTTTTGTACCTGACAACTTGCTGGCTTCTCACCAACCCTTAGAAGTGCCTGTGGGACCTGGGGGCATGGATGTGGTGGGGAGCGGTTCCCCACAGAGGCACTCCCAGCGTGGGGCAAGGGGGTGGCAGGCAGCCCTGCTCCAGGACTGCAGCTCCCTGTGCCAAGGCAAAGCCAAAGCTGAAGTTCCCCCACGGCCACCAGGGCCTTCTTGCCATGGAGATGTCAGTAGTCCCTGTGCAGCACTGCTCCCTGCCTGGGCACGGGACTTGTGGGAATCCCACATGAGTTTTGGGAAGTCTTTTTGTTCCTTCCCCCAGCATGGTGCTGGGGAATCACATGTTTCTGTGGCGACCATGGGTGCACGGGGGAAGCCTAACTTTATCTTCTACAGTCTCCTAACTTCCCCAAAACGGTGTGGGGCTGTCCTCTCCTGGTAGGGACAGTCCCTGTGCCAGGGTCTCCTGAATGCCCAGGTGCCACCCAGCTCACAAAGCCACAAAGCACCCCAAGGTCAGGCAGAATTCTTGGTAGCATGCAATGGCATCAAATTCAAACCCAAGTGTTGAATCAGGGATAGACAGGCACCTAGGTCTGGCTTGCAGATCTAAGGGACACCCCTCTGAGACTGTCCACCAGGCTCAGGTGTCACTTCACACCCAACTGCCACATCACAGGGCTTTTAAAATATGTATTTTTTAACATCTTTATTGACACCAGTGACGGTAGAGACTGAATTAAGCCAACAGGGGCCATTCCCACTGGGCACAGCTATGCAGGTAGTCAGTGGGAGAAGCTATACCCCCACATGGATCATTTCACAGGGATAATTCCCCCCTCAGCTTTGTGGCTGGAGCTGTCTGCTGTGCACTCTGCTCCTGTCTGCCACCATGTTCAAGGGTGGATGGAAACCAAAGCTCATTATTCCCCTTGGGAATCAGCCAGCAAGCGGGGCTCTGGCAGGCCAGGTCGGCGAGGAGCTGTTGATGGTGGAGGTATTTATAATCTTTGTTTGGTTCCAGCAAGGCTGGACGCCCACTCCCGCTTCCCTCCATACAATAAGATCAAACAGCTCCGGGACATTTCCTTGCTCCTTGCAGATGAAATTCTTGCATCTGCCGACCTGCTCCGCCCTGCCTGGGGCTGCAGGCTCTTCCTTCACTCAGAGACCTGGAGGGTTGCTGCTGCTGTTTATTCTGCCCCTAAACTGGGGATTTGCTCATTTTCCCCACCTCACTCTCCACCATTCTCAGAGCTTATGGGCAAGGGGTACAGGGCCAGGGGTGTGGCACCTTCTCCACCTCAGCTTCATTCCCTCTCCTGCTTCTGAAGGACCTCAGCTGTGTTTGATGGGTCACATGTGGGCTTTGCCCATGGATGTCAAAGTAGCTGGGGCAAGAAAGCAGGAATATGTTGGCCCACAGCAAGGGCAAGGTGCCTGGCAGAGGTTTGTATCTGTCCCACACATCCACCCTCTTCTGTGGTGCCTGGCCCTGGTGACAAGCAGGGATAAGGGGGTTCTAGGAAGGCTGTACACCTGTGCTGGGCAGGTTGTCTGCATCAAGGATGATGTGGAGGTAGGATGTACATCCTTGCTGCTGGAACCTCTTGTTGCTGGCCTCATCCCAGCCCAAGGCCCTCACCATGCAGCCGTGTTGGGAATCTCATCAGACCCTTCCACCAAAGGCTATTTTACTCTGGGGATCCCTCCCAGGGGCTCAGCAATGGGAGACCAGCACCACCACTGTGGCCAGAGATGCAGGAGGGACAGCATGCAGCATCCCTGGGGAGGTGACACTGAACACTGGCAAAGGCCAACTGTCCCCCAGGCTCTGCTTGAGGCAGAGTGGAATTATCCCCTGGCACCCAGCCACTGGCACACACCAGCCCAGATTCACCCACCTCCTCTCCAAGATGGGTTTTCCTGCTGGGCAGGAGCAGGCCCAAGGGATACCAGCCAGTTGGTGGAAGCTGTGGCTGGCTGTACCCCAAGCCATGCTGTGCTGTCCTGTTCATCTCCCAAGGAGGTTTCTGTTCCCCTCTCCAAGCAGGAGCCTTCCCAGGTGTCCCCAGTATTGAGGGGCTGCTGGCGTGGCAGGGGAGCCTGGCTGTGGGGAGACACAGCTGCTTTTCATGTCCCCCCTCATAGCACAGCTCATGCTCAATCTTTCAGCAGGTCCCTGTGATCTAGGGGTAAATTATGGGTGTCAGCTTTGGGGCAGCCAAGAAGGGATTTTGGAGGGGGGAGGTAGCAGGGAGCAGCACGGGAACAGCGAGTGGCTGGGGAAGAACAGAGCTGGATTTTGGTACCTTCACAGCATCTCCTCCTGGAGCATGCCCACACGTCACCCCCACTTCGAGCCTTTGGCACCCCTTCTTCTTCAACCCAAGCCTTCACCCCAAAAGGAAACCCTCAGTGCTGCGCCCTCACGCCTTCCTGCTCCTCCTCCTTGCCCCCAGGGTGCCGAGCTGGGTCTCTGCGGTGCGGAGCGTGGGATGTGCGCCAGAGGAAACAGCGGAGACGGCGGCGGGGCAGGGACCCGGGTGTGAACCCACACAGGTACGGGGCTGTGACTCAGCCATCCGAGAGAAAGCGGCGCGGTGCCCGGGCTGTCGGCACAGCCGAGGCCGGCAGGGCTCCGCCGGGGAAACCAGACACGCCGCTGGCCCCGCTGCGCAGCAGCGCTCCGCTCCAGCAGCCCTGCCTGCCCCGGGGCTGCAGGGGCGCAGGGGCACCGAGCTTTCAGATTCACCTCTCTCCATGGGAAAAAGCACCTCGTTCCTCTGGAAACCCGAGAGACACATGCTCCCCAAAGATTTTCCACCCCTGGGTCCAGTCAGAATCTGATGGGGTCCAACCACGGAGACCCTTTCTCCTTGTGGGCAACCTTCCCTCTTTCTCTACAAAGAGTTAAATCTCTCTCCAATTCAGCACCTTTTCCCCTCCCTCCTGCCCCCGGGATAATGTTTAACCGAGCTCATTGCTAATTAAATATCGATGACCTCAGGCAGGTTTTGTTATCGTCTGGAAACACCTGATGCATGTGTCACCAGAAAGAGTTTTTCTTGTCTCAAGTACACCGGCAATCCTTGAACTCACGTTGGCTTTTCCCTTCCCACCCTGCCGGGCCGCCCCTGCCCATGGGCACCGAGGCTCTGCTGGCAACCGTGCGGCTCCGACTCGTGTGGGCTTGCTGTAGCCACTCCTAATTCAGGGGACAGACATGGTGGGAAGAAAGTTTTACTCCTCCTTTCCTTTCCCAAAGCATGGCCATTGCTGCCCACCATCCACAGCCTAACAAGCTCAGCTTGATCTTGGTGGCCTTCCTGCTTCTGGGCTGAGTCTGTTCTTTCCCGCCTCCTTGTGAGCATGGGGATGGTGTGGTGTCTCCAAAATATCTCCCGGGATTTCCCAGGGGAGCAATGAAGTCCCACAAGGAAAACTCTTCACCCCTTCTTCCCCTGTCCCCGAGGGCAGACTTGCCAGGACCAATACTGCTAGGATGAGCAGGCAGCAGCCAAAACCCTTAAAGGCTGCAATGGAGAGTGGGATAGGAAAAAAAGAGAGCAAAAGAGAAAGACAGTGAGAAAAGGGAAGCTGTGAAGGGGTTAGAGATGTTCTGGAAAGGGGTTGTGAGTACACTGTAGGCAAGATGGACTTTTACAGGACAGAGCCGTATCCTAGATGGGACTGGGACAACTGTCCCCTTGAGCTGGATGCATGGAAGGAGAGGGGACTCCTCAGGAACTACACGACAGCTGGGGTTTCCTGCCATGTCCACCAGCCTTGTGAACAGCCTCTAAACCTTTCTGCTCAAGGAGGTCTCTCAGCCCTGCAAAAATTCTTGGGGCTGGTTTTCTTTGTGGCGAGGAGCAGAGGCTTTGCTGACATCATTTTCACACTCTGTGGTATAAATAGCCAACCTGAAAAACAAAGGAAAACTCCCCATGAAGACCATGTAAGGCAGAGCTACAGTTGCACCATTTATTTATTCGCTCACCGTAGCTATTTCCTGCCTCTGTTGGTCAGAGACCTCCTGTGTTGGCCAAAAATCAGATTTCCTCCCTTGCCAGGAATTTATGGATCAGCAGCACTGATGGTAACGAGGGAATTACAACCCCCTGGCCCTGACAGGACGAACTCCTGTCTGCAGTTGGCCTTGATCCCACTGGTTGCTCCAAGGCCCAGCACATCTGCTGGGCATCTACAGGGTAGGGCAGTGGTGATCTCCCCTTGGAACAACCAAGATCAGGGCTGAGGCTGGAAAGTTCAGTAAGGCTGGAGGAATCAGTAAGGCTGGAGGCAGTATCTTGCCCCCTCCATCAGCTCTGCAAGGCTGGTGTTCGCTGGATATTGCAGCAGACAGGACTTCTTCAGTCTCTGGGACCTCTCTCGGGTTTCACCCCCTCCAAGCCACCCAGAGCCCCAGTGGGAAGCAGATGCTGTGTTGGAGTGGGGCACAGTGGGACTGTTTCCAGGCCATAAAGCCAGGGGGTGTCACTCAGGCACACCCAGAGCTGGTTTTTGCTGTCCCCCAGTCTTCATGTCCCTGCCGTGCGAGGCAAAGGGAGCACTCAGTCAGGGACGAGCACCTGGGAGGGGGAGGGCGGCGCAGACACGGACCCGGCTTGTTCAACAAGCTGGAGCGTGGCTGCAGATGCACCTTCTCCAGGCTCCAGCTGTGCTCCTGCTCTGCAGCTCCTTCCCAGCGCTTGTTGCTGCCTCCAGACCTGCCAGCAGATCAGTCTGTGCATGTGCTTCCTAGCTTGCTCCAGGCACCATCAGCCAGGCTCGCTCGGGCCCCTTCTTCCCTCGCCCCAGCTGTGCCGGCCAGCTTTGCACGGAGTGAGGTGGGCAAGGCTTCCCCCGAGCCTCAGCAGCCTGCTGGGAGGGTGGCAGCTCCTTGTCAGGAAGTGGTGGCCAGCAGCTGGGGATGGGACCTCCTTCTGAAGATCCAGGCAAACATTTTGGGCCACCAGGGAGGGTTCCCTCAATTTCAGATCGCCGTGTGGGATGCTAAGCAATCCCAGCTCTCCTTCAGGCATGCCCAGGGCAGAGGTGGACACGCAGGTCCAGGACTGCTGCTGCATGGGAGCATGTCTGCAGGCATTAGATCCCTTGGTCCTGCCTGTAAGCCAGAGCTGCCTTCTGGATGAAGACAGATTGCAAATTACCCTTGCCTGCTCTCCAGAAATTCTCTGTGCCCTGGGAAACGGAGCTGGGCTGGCAAGGGAGAGCACGGTGTGGTACCTTGTAGCTCTGCTGACCGCTGATGAGGACAGGAGCTGGGGACAGTGGGGACAGTGTCAGAGCTGCTTTGCCTGGCCACCATGGCCAAGGTGTGGGGATGGAAGGACCTGCTGGCATGGAGCAGTTCCCCTTTCTGGCTGCTCACTCCCCTGCCTGAAATCCCCGCCGTGCACAAGTAGCCCCAGGAGCAGGGAAGAAGGGGACGCCAAAGGTTGGTGTGAGCTGTTTGGAGGTCTGACTCTAGGGAGGGTCCCGTCCAGAGGACTGTCTCCTTGGTCATTGTTATCAGGATAATTCTCCAGCCGCTCGAATCCTGTTTTTGTGCTGGTGTTGCCTGGCTCTACGGGAGTGAGGGGGGAGAAACACAGGAAACGCTAGCGACGGAAGCAGAATCATCTCCTGGAGGGAGCGAAGAGCTGCTGACGCCACTGAGGGGAACAAAGAGATTCAGAAGGAGTTATACATGGGCTTGTGCTGGAGACAGCCCAGACAAGCAGTCTGAGTCCCAGCTTACAGCACGCTCACACCCCTCCAGCACGTTGCACCTCCGTCTCCCCCAGCCCAACACCCTGCACTGAGTTCTGGGGTGCAAAGACACCTCGGGGGGTGCCCAGGTGAGGAGAGGAGGCAGCTGTGAACTAACACTGCCTGATGCTCTCGGCATGGAGAAGCCCTGGAGATGCTGCAAAAGCTTTGGCTGGTGTGGTGGAGTGAGGGTGGCCATGGGAACAGCACAGCCCTCGGTGGCAGCGTGGGCGCCTGCCTTGCTGCTGCCTCACAGCTCTCCCCTCCAGCACCCCCGAATGCCAGGGGGGCTGTCCCTGCGCCTTGCAGGCACAACAGGCCCTCTGTCCCGCAGGCACAAAAGGGAACTCTGAGTAAAAAGGTCAGAGGGCCTGGCATCCATCTCACCCAGGGCCAGGAGGAGCATGCAAGCCCCTGCCTGGCAGAGTCACAAGCTGCCCCTGTCCTCATCCCCACCCATGGCACTTTTCAGGTCCCAAGGAAGCCCCCATGTGCTTCTTCTCTTGAAGGTGCAGGTCTGGAGTGCTGCATCCCAAGTGCCAAGGGATCTTCTGTGTGGCTCTGGGGCAGGAAATCCACTCTCCCAGAACGGAGCAAAGCCCTTGGGTCTCCTAGCTGCTGGCCCTGTGGGGTGCAAGGGCCCCAGCCAGGCTGGGCTGGGGAGATCCCTGAGTCCTGGCCTTTTGTGTGGCAGTGGAGTGTGATGACAGTGGACACAGCCTTCTCCTCAACACACTTGTGCCAAGGTAATTCCCTGCATCCAGCCCCCATATCCCTAATTCCAAGAAGAGGACGTGTACCAAAGCTGCAAGTAGTGAAGACACATTTTCTGTTACAAGGGGCAGCATTCACACCTCAGATCCTTCTGTGGCTGAGCAGTAAGAGCCCATCCCAGCCCCACCAGATGTAGACCCCCCTTCTTTCCATAACCCCATCCCCACAGCACGTGCACTGCCTGCTCCAGAGCCAGAGAGGAGGATTTCCCCCGTCAGTGATGCCATGAGGCTGAGTGATGCTGTGGGTCTCTGGGGACCATGGAACTATTTGGGGCAGCACTGCTGGGGGGAAGCTTACAGCACCCCCACCCTGCTGCCTGCAGAAAGGGCAGCACAGGCAGGATGCTGCTGCTGCCAGGACTGCCTCTAATCCCCAGGGTCTGCCTTCGTGAGCAGTGTTTGTGGCTGGAACATAAGCGTCAAAATGTCATCAGTCCCTTATCTGCAACATATCTGGGTCCTTTTGGTACCTCCTCGGCCTCCAAAAATAGCCTAGCAGAGAAAAAGAATACATTCCTAAAATAGCACCACCGCCTGGGCTCGCCAGTGCTGGAGCTGACACCTGGTTGAGTGCCCACCGCAGCTTTGCAGGGAGATTTCAGATCTATTCTCCTGTGCTTTCCCAGCCTGAAATAGCAGCCACACCTCACTGCACTGGGAGGCTGGCAGGTACTTTCCAACTTTTGCCCAAAGCAGAGCCAGCTGCTGCCTGGCCACCTGTGCCACCACAGGGCACCAGGGTTTGCTGTCCTGTGTGAGCCCGGGGCATGTCCCTGTGCCCACACTGCTCACACGTCCCCCGGCAGGGCAGGGAGGTGTGTGAAGCCCTGGAGCACAGTGGCCAGGTGAGTCACCCCTAGGGATGCAGCCAGCCATGTGGGAGGAGAGGGCTGGCTGGCTGCCTCTCCTGAAAAGGAGAGCTGCTGAGGAGGAGGAAGCTGGGAGGAAGGAAGGCCTTGTTTGTCCGTTCCCAGAGCGGTGCAGGAACTGCTATATGAGGAATTACCTGACCTCAAATCTCCAGATGCTTTTCACTAACTTCCTCGTTTGAGCCTCCCCCAGCTCCTGCAATCCTGCCCTGTGCTCTGCCACTGCTGCCTCCCCTGAGCTACCCAGCACTGGCAGCTGGTTTCCTCCAGGCTGCAAGGACTCTTCCGCCTCCTTATACTCCAAATTTATCCACACCTGCTCTTCCTCCTGCATGGACCACATTCACTCTGCATGTGTGAATCCCGAAGCCCAGCTCTGCCAGGCAGGCAGGGCTTGGCCACCTGGGAAGGCAGGGAGAGCCGTGGTGAGTGGGTGGTTCATGAGCTTCCAGTTACAGGGAGGATGCTGCAGGTGCGGGGTGTCCTGTGGGATGCTCTGTGGGACCCAGGTGGGAAACTGGAGACTCAGGATGTAGGAAATCGATGCTCTGCATCCATCACTGACACATCTTGGCCTTTCACACACATTCTGATCCTACACACCCCGTGTTGCTCCTCGTGCAGCCCCTGCCTCACGCAGCGTCGCACGGCCGGACTTCTCGGCATCCGTGGAGGATGAGGGGATAAGGCCATGACGCAAAGGTGTCATGCTCTTTGAGACTATTGCTTCCTCTCCTGCCCAGCCCTTTAGAAGGTCTGGGCAAAGATGTTTATGTAGAATACAAAAGGTTTGAGGATGTGTGTTGGATTCTGAGGGATGGAGCCCAGCATGAGATAAATGCTGATCTGGAAGCAGGATCCAGCACTGCTGCTCTTCATGTTGAACAGTGTTTCCTGGGCAAGTGGTGGAGGAGGGGTGAGGCTGCCGAGTTCAGGAGGGCTGGGAATCACGAAGCTAAGGTGCTCCCAGGCAGCAGGATGTAGCCAGGGGCTGGGGGGTCTCGGAGAGCAGGGATGGAGGCACATTTTACTGCAGAACAAACCTGGGGCTGTCAGTGTGTGCAGGAGCAGGGCTGGGAAAGGACACGTGGAAGGGCGTGCGGAGGAAGGGGAGATCAGCAGTGGCACGTGCTGAATGGAGATTAGAGCAGGGGTCTTTCTGCATCAGGGAAGACTTCTCCTCCAGGGATAATGCTGGGAATTGAGCAGGTGCTCAGAGTACTTCTCGGGACAGAGGTACCCCCAAAAGCAAGCTTGAGGGATAGAGGGCAGTGGAAATGGATTGCTGAGGTATGTGAGGGAAAGCTGGGAAGGTAGGCAAAGGCAAAACCTTTGCTTTTCTCTGGGGAGGATCTGTTCAACTGCAGACTCTCCAGTTCTTTGCAACCTCACAGCACCCCATCAACCCATGGTTAAATTAGGGTCTGAGACCTTCCAGGCTGGGGCAGGAAGGGGGGATATGAGTCAAAACAACAAAAACAGCACTCTTGAGGAGGCTAATTTCAAGGTTAGGATGGATCTTTTGAAATAACAGGTTATTTCTAGACTTAGGAAATGAACCAAGTAGCCCATAGGCCCAGAAGGAACCATGGGGAGGTCTCATGGTCTCATACCTCTGCATTCAACAACCCGTTGTGCAAGCTGAGGTCACTGGTCATTGCAGAGGACAGGAACTCAGGGAGAGGAAGAGGGGACAGGATGCTTGGCCAAAATACCTTAAGAAATGATGTTAAGGATATCCCCTCTCCTCCAGAGCCAAGATGTGACAGTACCTCCCCAGGGCTCCATGGAGAGCAGCGGTGAGAGGGTCACTTGCAGCAGGAGAGGTTGCCCCAAACCTCTCCCCAGCTCCATCACTTTTCCTGGCCTTCCTCTGACTGCAGCTCTGGTTTCCCCTGCCCCCTTTTTTTCATTTCAACATGAGAAGCAGCAAATGAAACCTTCCAAGCCCAAGCAACCAGATTAAGCATGGGTCAAGACTGAGCAGGGGGTGGTGTAATGGCAGGGCCATGAGATTGCTGGCCTGGGAGAAGCTGTAGAAACAATGTGATGGCTTTTAGGGGTTTGGAAGAGCAAACAGGCTTGTGCTGCAGCAGCAGGAGAAGCAGGAGCCAGCCTGAACACCATGCTGAACCCTTCAAGCACAATGGCCTGTCCAATTCCACTGCCCACCTGAGCAAGAGTTTGCCATTGCTCAGGAAACTGTGAACCCCAGCAGTGCATTCCCAGGGAGGTGGGGGAAGCCCTGCCAGCACAGGGCTCAGAAGCCCTGAGGGTCTGTGCCCATGCTTCCTGGCCTGCCTCTGTCTGGCAGAAAAGTTATGGCTGAAGGACTCAGATCACCTCAGGCAGGGAAGGTGGTACAGCTCCTTAGGGTCCCTTTGGTCACCTGATGGACAAATGTGATTGTTTGAACCTTAATATCCACAGTAGAGCCCTGTGAAATGCTGGTGGTTATCCAAGGAGAGGGGGCTGTGGTCATGAGCAAGAATGTGTCAGAACTTGACAGCACAGCTTTCCTTGTTCCTGGGGAAGGAACCACCATCTGTTAACAGAAAGAGGAATACTGATGGAAGAGCAATTTAATCAGATAATCTCTCTAATTAAGACAGGTGACAGGATGCAAATTTCCCTCCTGGAGAGACCTTTGTGGAGACCTCAAGCAAGGATGCTTCTGACCTTGTCCTTCCAGTCAAGGCCAAGTGCCAGAGAGAGAAGAGAAACTGCGGGTTCCCAGGACCCTCCTTGCTTCTCCCCAGTGCTTGAACCCCTCTGGGGCTGGATGGGATCGCTCTGCAGGCCTGGCTGGGGATGCTGGGAACCAGTAGCCAGACCAAAACAAAGTATTCCCTACCAAGGATAGAGAGATCCCACCAGGCTATGTGCAAACCTGCCTTCCTTTGCCAGTCAACATCTGCTGAAGGCCCTTACTCAGGCTGTGCTTAATCCAGCAGCTGTGTCATTCTTCCCCTCTACCCAACCCCCTTTTCCCCTGAAGAAATTTCTACGAGATTTTTTTTTTTAATTGGCTTTGTCTGTTTGATTCCCAGTTCCTATCCAGGCCAAACAAGGAATGCATCTTACTGGAGACAGGATAGAGGACTCTTGGAGTTAATAGTTTTCTCCATTGTCTTTCAAATGTGTGCTGAGATGTCCGTAGCTGGGGGACCCATTGTGCTGCCTTCCTGCTTGTTTTTCCAACAGTCTCCAGTGAATAAAAGCAATGCAGAGCTTGTAATACACTTTCCATGACCTCTAATCTTGTGTACAATCTATCTCAATTGCCAGGTCCAATACAGTATTCATTAGCAGTGGTTCCACCTCCATCTCATCTACTTCTCCAAAACCCAGCCCCAAGCTATCCCTGGCTGGCTCCAGCTTCCCACCATCTCCACGGCCCTCATCCATACCTTCTTGTCCCTCCTCCCTTCTTTTTGCTCTCCCAAGTCATGTGTCCTCCCCCCTAGCCCTGAGCATTTGGTCTCTGGAGGTGCTGGCACAGGGGTGGCTGTGGCAGGGAGGTGACAGATCCTGGTGAAGGAATGCTTGCACATTAAGGAACGTCCTTCCTGGGGACCATCCTACCTCCCCATCCCACCACGAGAGGGTTGGGGTGATGCCACTCAGTAGTTACCAGCACTGGCAGCACAACAGGGAGCTGAAGCAGTGGCTGGATGGGACCTGAGGGCAGACAAAGGCTCTGGGTTTGCCTTCCCACCCTGGCCATGAGCTCAGTGTGCCACGTGGGCTTGATGAGATTCCCAGATGCGCAGGCACACAATGCAGCAGGGAAACCCTGTTCTCCTGCCGGTATTTTGCATGGCTTCTCTGGGAATGTTTGCCTTTCCTACCACTTTCCTGTGATGCCGGAAGCCCTCAGGTGTCCCTCAGCTAGGACAGCCACCTGGGCTTTAAAGATGAGTCACTCTTTCTTCCCGTGTTCTCCCCAGCCTTCCCTTTGGCAAGGACTGCCAACAAACAGCAGGAATGAATCAGAGGCCAGGGTGGCTGAGGGACCAGAGGCCCATCCCTGGGCATCCTGGCACATGTGTCCCAGCTACAGCACCACAGGGGACTGGGCATTACCATCACTGAGTGACAAGGACTGGTGATCCCAGGAGACAGAGAAATCTCCAAGTCATCTCACTGGAAGCTGTGCTTAAGAAGGCCCTTCCTAAAAGGACTGTGATCTTTTCCAGCACCAAAGGGACATTCCCAGAGCTTTCTCTGGACAGAGCAGATCCCTCTCCTGCTCCAAAAGTTTGTGCCCAGGCCACAGATAAAGCACCAGCTTCATGCTTTGGTCTTCTTTCTCCATCACCCAGGCTTTTCTCTTTGTTTTTTCCCTCTCATTTGCTTCTTCACACCAGTGGGTAGACCCTGGCCTGGATGTCTGTGCCCACCTCAAGGTGACAGGGTATCCCTCTTGGGCTGCCAGACTCAATGACCGATGTCCCTGCTGTTCTCAAGGGGGTGTACGTAGGAAGGTGTGGAGCTGAGGCATCACCACAGCCCAAATCTCCAGCCAAACTTTGTCAGTCACATCTGCTGAGGAGGCAGGTCCAGTCTTGCTCTGGGGTTCCCAAGCACTGTGCAGCTGAGCCTCTCTTCAGAAAACTGGCAATGGCCTGAGCCACACTGGGCCTGACTGCTTGCAAGTAATTTTCTTCCCAATTCCCAGGGATCCTGTAACACGCTTGTACCTCACTGTGCCACACTGCTAGGATTGGTCACTGGAGGCACCACAGCCACAAAAACGTGGGCTGGGAAAAGGCTTGGCAAGCAAGATTTTCTGGGCTGTGTCATGCAGAGGACAAGGGGGTTGGAGTAAGCAGTCAGAGTGGTTTTCTTTGGGTTTAGAAAAGGCAGCTGGAAATCAGCCTCTCCTTCTGGAGATTGTTCACATAGTTACAGAAGGGACTTATGGTTTGGTAGTGCTGCTTCTCTGTGCCTCTCTTCCCAGAGTTCAAACCCATCACATCTGTGGGGGCAGGAGATAGACTCAGGGCCTCTCAGAATTAAGGTCATGGCCTGGCCATGGAAAGCCTGCACAGCCCAGGCTGGGGCCGGCATGGGCAGGCATTCCAATGCTTCCCGCTCCCTCTCAGGAAGTTAGTGCCTGTGCTGTGAAATGCTACCCAAATATTCTGCCACCTTTATCAGCCTCGGCTTTACTGCCCATAATCTTGCTCCCTTTTTCCGAATTGCTCCTCAGGTTACAGCTGCTGATGTAAATCAATGGGATGTCATGCAAGCAGACTCGAGGACACGGGTCAGGTGGTGGGGAAGGAGAGGGGCCATGGCTGGACTGCTCCTGTGGGAACCCACTGGAGACAGTGGCAGCTGTGGCTCCAGGGGTGCCTGGGGGGACTGGTCCAGGGGTGGCTGTGGCTGCCCCTTCTGCTGCAGCTCAGCATCCAGGTAAGCTGCCCAAGACTCACATTATCTCTGATGAAAGGCAAACAGGGGAAAGTGAGAAGGAATTCCTCATCTGAGAGGGCTCTTATCACCTTTCCGCTTCCCTCTCCCTGGAGAGATAGGGCAGCAGCTCAATGCTCTGTTGTTCCTCAGGGGGCCTCTCCTCCCCTACTCCCTTTCTCATGGGGATGTGATGGGGGCTCCCAGCCCCTGAGCTCACCAGACACCCTTAGGCACAAACTCCCTGCCCCGTGTGAACCTCTGTGCTCACCTGGGCATCCACCACAGCACCTCTGGGCTTTGCAGCCCTCATCCAACACACCAACGACCCCCCAGGTAATTGAGAGCCTTTTGCTTTGCTTTGGGAGCACCGTGGTTTCATGCTGCTGCCAGCACACACTCAGCTGGGTAGCCAGAACAGACAATGCCCGCTGGCCCCAGCCACATGACAGTGACACAGCTCACGGCAGCCTTGAGCAGCAGCAGGCAACTGAGGCTGAGGAATAAAGCTCAGGCTCTTATCACCCTGCAGCCAGTCAAAGGGTGCTTACACAGTGACCTGAAGCAATTAACCCTCCGGCAGAGGCAGGGCTGGTCCGGCTCCATGGCCGAGGCTGGGAGGAGGCGGCAGCAGGTGGTTGGGTGCCCCTGTAGCAGTGAGGTCCTCAGGGCAGGCAGAAGAGCTGAAATAGTCCCTGACACTGCAGGAGGAGAGGCAGACATGAAGGAGACCCATGCTCCATTGTGGCAGAGGCAGGAAAAACTCTGGTCAACATCATCATGAAATCTCAAGGCCCCGTCCACCCATCCCTGTAAGAGGAGCGCTTGGGAAAGATTTTATGCAGCACACCAGCTGCCAGAAATGGTGAAGCTATTGATCATCAGGTTACAGAGTGGTGGCATAAAATCATGTGAATCCACAGAGTGAACAGATGGCCAGCCTGAGTGGGGATGAAATTATTTTGTAGCAGATCTGACAAGCAGCTCAATTCAGTGTTAGTGCAAGAACCGGATTTGATTTGGCAGAGAAGACAGGGTGCTCACAAGGCTTGGTAGTGCCACATTTATTCAGCTCTCAGATTTTTCTTCATCCTGAGGTTGTTTCTCTCAAGTTGGGGATACACTCACAACTAAGTCAGCTGTGGTTTGATGCAGTTGCCCAAATATTGGTTTCCAGTTTCATTTTAGATGCAGTAGTGTATCCTGCCTGGCCTCCAGCTGCTCCTCCAGACGGTCTTGGGCTCCAGTAACTTCCATGGCAGATCTGCCAGCCCCCTTCATGTGTCTCAGATAACCTAAGACATCTCAAATGACTCTAAACCAATTCATTTTGGCAACAGGATCCCAGGATTACGAATACACTGAAGAAAATATTTAATTTTGCTTAATTTTTGTCCTTTTCTGACAGCGCCTAGGGGATTTTTGGTAGGCAAACCTCCAATGAAGTGGTCATAAATCAATCAAAATAAAAGGGTCTGTTCATCACAGGGTTGGGGGAGAAAATCTCTGTAGAGACAAAGTCAAAGAAAGTGCAAATATTTCCCCTCTGTTTTCCCATGTTGGATGTTGCAATGGACCCTTTTCTCAGTAACTGAGGTCTCTCAAAGAAACACATCTCTGAAGAACTTGAGAGCTTAGAAATGCCCGTGGCCGATACGCTGATTTGGAGTAAAATTGATCAGAAACCATAACTGGAGTCTGAAGAAGAAACCAGCCAAAGAGAGTGACTCTGAGCCCAGTAACTACAGCCTCCTTGCAGAGCCAAGCCCGGAGAGAGCAGAGGGGTGCTCACAGCTGAGAGCAGTCTGCTCCCAGAGCAGTCTCATCTTGGTACCGCTACAGGAGAAGGCCTGGGAAAGTCCCCTTATTTTTTCGTTGAGCAGGAGACGGTGCCAATGTGCAGAAGCCTGGCAGAGCACAAGGGCAGGTTCGAGCAGGTTCAGCCAGGGGCAGTCGGGCTCTGGAGGCTTTACCAGCTCCGTGCAAGCAGAGAACGCTGCACTCCCGGGGTCTCCTGCTGGCAGCACGCTTCGGTGGACCTCCTCCTGTAGGCAGAGTTTGGAAGAGTAGCTCTGCTTCCCCCCTCATTCTTTATTCCCCTGGCTTGCAGAAGAAGGATGTGGAGAGTGTTAGGAGGCTAGAGTTTGTGAAGAGGGATCCCAAAGCAGAGGAGCCTCGTGGAGGTTTGCAGGAGTACCCAGGGACACAGCGGGGTTCCACCGGGTCTGGGGCAAAACCCAGGTCTGTGATCTTTCCTAAATGAGGATGTCTCATAATGTAATGAGCCAGGCTCTCTCAAGAGGTACCCAGGGGCAAACTGCTCTCACTTTTCTTTCTCCCTGCCTGCCGCCTTGCCCACCCTCCAGCTCATCCTGGGCATGTTAAATGAATTAAAATTAAACGCATCTCTAATTTATCTCCGTTCTATTCTCCCTGGAGAATGGTTGTCCCAGGGTGATCCCTCCGATAATGAGAACCACTTTCGAAAATTAAAAAATACTTGTTACAGAAACCCCAAAACCAAATGCCTTGAGATTAACGTGAAGGCTAAAAAAACCCGGTGAATGCAAATTTGCAGAGATTAGCAGCTGTTCAAATGCAAGATGATCACCCAATGGCATATGCTTCCAGAGCATTGACTAAAACCCTACAGAACTATGAATAGATTAGGAAAAAATGCTGGCAATTGCTTTGACTTTGTGAGTGGTTTCATGGATATCCTCTCAGGAATTGGTGAGGCAGACACCCATTCTGGACTGGTGAACCCTGTGTTTCAGAAACCAGGGTGGGACTCACGACCCAGACATCTGAACGTGAAATTGGAGGAATATTTGTTACTGAAATTCCAGTGTGTTTTCCAGAGAGCTGGGATGAGGGGAAAGGAAATGACTGCCAGAATGGCTCCAGCCCCGCTTTCTTTGTGAAGCTTCAGAAAGAAGCACAAATGACCCAATGTTAACAGGCCAGGGAGCAAAGGTCTCGCTCAAGGCGTAAAAATCCTTGGCACTATGAACGTCGCACTTCATTGGGATGATAAAGGTGATAGAGGTGGTGGGATCCTGTGCAGAGGACATTCCTTCACTGTGTGGCACAGCAGGAGGTCAGACACAGTAAATCACGGCACTTGTCTGGGGACTGAGACGTGTAAGGGGAGATTAGGTGATGTCGGCCCTAGGTGTGGTGCTAAAGTCATTAAAGCCCTGCAAGCGCCGCCTTCAAGACGGGAAGAAGAGAAAAGCACCGCCAGCTATGGGAAAAGCAGATTGCCAAGGAAAGCCCTGAGCTTTGTGGTGTCAGATATTTCCCAGCAAGGGTCCAGGTGCTGCCCACACAAATGCAAGCTTAACCCCGTGGAAATTGGCCAGTCCCTCGCTGCGTTCAGACACCAAACCTCCCCCAAGCAGGAGGCAACCCAGACCTTCTCCGACATCCTTGCCCCTTCTCTCCCCTCATCCCTCTCTGCCCCCGCTTCCCTTCCCCGTGCTCAGTTGTTCCAGCAGCGGCCTCCACGCTCACTGCAGTCTGCGTGCCTGGCTCGGGTGACCTTTTGGGGACAATGGCTGCCATTGACTCCGCGCAGGCAGGGCCAGCCATGACCCAGAGCCGCAGACGCACGGGCCCATCGGCACAGGGGTCCCGCCCGGCACAGCTGGCAGCGGGGGAGGCTGGCCTGGGTGGGAAAAGGGCTTTAGCCACGGGCCTGCCCTTCGCGGGGGCTCCGTGCTTGGACACGCTCCGGAGCGCCTCTCGTCCCGCTGCCAGGGGCCAGAGATTAAAGCCAGGGACAGGGCTTCAGGAGCTCGCTGTAAAATCCTTCCCATGTGCCCACGCACAAAAAGAGCTTTGGGAGGGGAAAAAAGAATCCTTACATAGTTTGGGAGAGATGGGTACTCTGATTCACCCGCTGCTTTGTGTACCGTGAGAGTGTAGCTGTATTTTAGCAGGCGCTTTTCACACAGAGCCTTTTGGATGTGGAACTAGAAGGCAGGGACCATTTTATCAACTAAACCCCACTACTGACCCTCTCTGCAGGGCTTGGGATGTCTGTTTCCCACATCTTAACAATTCCTCCCTGTCTCATCAGGGAAAATAAATGAGTCAGTGCACATTCAGCAATTGCAAGATGGAAATTGCTATCTGAATGCTATGATGACGATGAATATTACCATTGTTGCTAAAAGTGCCAGGCAGGACCAAAGGATCTGTTCTGTATAACTCATGGTCCCTCCCCCAGACCCCTTCCAGTTTCCCTGCATTTTTACAGAAACATCAGTCCAAGTTTGACATTTCTACCCAGCACCAACTCTCGGCAAAAATCACAGGTCTTTATGATTCAGAACCCACTGCTGCATCCCTGCCTGGAGCTAAAACAGGACCAGAGGACACCTCACTCCTGACAAGCCCAGTCCCTCAGCAGAAGGAGGTCAACATCACTCCAGATCTAGGATGCAGCAAAGGTGCAAATGAGAGGGACACCTGCTCCCTCCATGTCCTGCATGAACATCAAAGGCAGAGGGACTTTGCTAGCCCCACCACAAGTTAAATTGCAACTTCTCAATCTAGAAAAGGAGTCAGGAAAATAAATACATAGTATTAATATACTGAAGTCTTTAGACTGGTAATTTCCATCGGTGCTAAAGGTAAAAAAATAGCTCTGGAAACATGCAGAGTCAGGCAGGAACCGCAGTGCAAACCTTGAATGAGGTAAGACACCATATTGGAAATACGGACTGATCAGTCCAGCATAGGCAGGTTTTAAATGTGCTCACCACCCCTGGCTAGGCCAGCAGCTGGAGTGCCCTGCACCTGGTAGAAAAGCTCAAGGGACTATCCTCTCTCCAAATCCAGGGTTTTACTCCAAGCCAGTCAGCCCTTCAGACCACCAGTGAACCAGCCTGTCTGGGGCCAGCAAACACCTTGCTGGCAGTGTCTGAGAGATCTCACTGCCCCTTATCTGCTGCTGCCCTGGGGGGTTGCTGTCTGTTGGATGAAGGAATCCCAGTTACGCAAGCCTGCCTCTCCCTCCCTCTCTTCCAACCACCCTCAGTGAGAATGGCAAATGTCCCTGTGCACTTATGTGCAGTGGGGTTTAAAGGTCCTTATCAACTGGTCCTCGACCTGCAGGCTGCTCCAGCCTGAGTTCCCACACATGTCCTTGGGAATGTACCTCCCTCAGAGCAGAGGACAGAAACCCAGGATTTGTTTTGCCTGCTGGGCAGTTTCCCTGAAGAGGTGGGAGAAAAGGGGGGTTAATTCAGGGTTTCATTAACCTAACAGTTGATTGCAACAGAAACTTGTCCTATATAGGAACTGTGTCAGGAAACAGGCTGAGGAGGAGGGGGAGAAGATAGTGGGTTATAGCAACCCTGCTGCTTCTTCCAGGCTCACTTCCCTCAGCTGAGTCCCAGAAGAACAAAGCAGCTTGTGTGGGTCTGATTCCCAGCTCCAGGCCCATCAAACTCCATGGGGGCAAGGAAAAGGCAAAGTTGTGCATGGCTGCTTCACATAAGAAACACAGATGATCCCACAGTCCATGTGTCCCATAGAGGGACACATGAGAGTCCACCGAGAACCTTCAGGCCACTTGCATGGCCTCCATTCCCACATAAGAAATTATATGGCAAAAATCTCCCTGCACACACTCATGTGGCCTTCTAGAGATGTGAGGAGCATCTTTTGCTCAGAGGCAGGGCCACAGGTACACCTATCCCACATAACTGTGAGGGGGATACTCCCCAGTATGAAGAGAGAGGGATTGGGATTGAGTGGGTTTAGGATTGGTTTCTGCTGGTCTTGGCTTCTGCTGCCAGAAAAGGGCTGGTGGCTGCAGCCTGGCCATGCCTTCTCCAGCTTCCTTTGTCAGCATGAGCGAGCAGGTGGCAGGGTGGCAAGCTGGAGCTGATCAGGCTGAAAACAATCCCTGCAAAATGGATGAACCAGGGGAAAAAAATGAGAAAAAGAAGAGAATGCACAGCTGGAAGGAGAGGGGAGAGGGCAGGAGAGCTGCTTTCTCCAGAAGCTTTTTTCCAAGCGACTCGGGCCAATTTTGAAACCACACCCTCAGTCACAGACAGAGATGTAAATATGTCTGTTCCCAAGCAGAGCTGCATCGTGGGGACACCCCTCCTCCCCAAAAGCACCTGCTTGGCTGCCCTGCAGGGCTGCAGCCAGCCGTGCTGGGGGAGGAGGGAGGGAAGGGGGTGTGCTCAGGGGCATCTGGAAACCACTGGGAGCAACTTTGGGAATGTGTGAGAGCTGCACAGGTGGAAGAAGGAATAGGGTAAGGAAGGAGGAATGCAGGAAGGAAGGAAGGAAGGAGCTATTGTCAGTGGAGAGGGCTTTGTGTGACCAGCATTGCTGAGATTCCTGCGGCCCTGGCAGGGAGTGAGGGAGAAGGAGAAGGAGAAGGAGAAGGAGAAGGAGAAGGAGAAGGAGAAGGAGAAGGAGAAGGAGAAGGAGAAGGAGAAGGAGAAGGAGAAGGAGAAGGAGAAGGAGAAGGAGAAGGAGAAGGAGAAGGAGAAGGAGAAGGAGAAGGAGAAGGAGAAGGAGAAGGAGAAGGAGAAGGAGAAGGAGAAGGAGAAGGAGAAGGAGAAGGAGAAGGAGAAGGAGAAGGAGAAGGAGAAGGAGAAGGAGAAGGAGAAGGAGAAGGAGAAGGAGAAGGAGAAGGAGAAGGAGAAGGAGAAGGAGAAGGAGAAGGAGAAGGAGAAGGAGAAGGAGAAGGAGAAGGAGAAGGAGAAGGAGAAGGAGAAGGAGAAGGAGAAGGAGAAGGAGAAGGAGAAGGAGAAGGAGAAGGAGAAGGAGAAGGAGAAGGAGAAGGAGAAGGAGAAGGAGAAGGAGAAGGAGAAGGAGAAGGAGAAGGAGAAGGAGAAGGAGAAGGAGAAGGAGAAGGAGAAGGAGAAGGAGAAGGAGAAGGAGAAGGAGAAGGAGAAGGAGAAGGAGAAGGAGAAGGAGAAGGAGAAGGAGAAGGAGAGAGAGAAGGAGGAGGAGAAGGAGAAGGAGAAGGGGAAGGAGAAGGAGAAGGAGAAGGAGAAGGAGAAGGGGAAGGGGAAGGAGAAGGGAAGGAGAAGGAGAAGGAGAAGGAGAAGGAGAAGGAGAAGGGAAGGAGAAGGAGAAGGAGAAGGAGAAGGAGAAGGAGAAGGCAGACAGGTGGACAAGTGGGTCCATGCCATTCCTAGAGCTGTGTTTTCTTGAGATAAGTGTGACCTATTCGCAGTCACTCCGGAGCAGCAGCAGGAGCCGGCCTTTACGTCTGTCTTGACCTTCTATTGTGGCTCAAACATTGAAGGAGATTAAGGCAGCGATCAAACAACTCCCAAACTTTGAGGCATACCCAGTATGGGACCACAGTGGTGCAGGGCAGCCCAGACTTGCTGCCAGGCCGATGTGGCATGCCCTGCCCTGGCCTGGCCCTATGCCAAGCAGATTGACTTGGGAGGCTGGGGCATCTGGAGGGGTCTAACTCACAGCAAATGCATCTATGACTGTTCATCTCAAAATCCTGTAGGACACCTCTCAAAGCAAGAGCCAACCACCAACAATGGCTCAGAGTCAAGTCCAGGTCACTGTGGCATCCAAACATGCCAGGAGCATCCATCATGCTATTATTTTCTGCTTAGTTAAGACAAGTCCAGATCCAGGTCATAAATAACTGTGGGGAGGGAGGAAAAGGGAGAGAATGAGAAGAAGGATGGCAGAAAGATTGAGATGCAGCAAAGGTACAAAAATCAATGTTTCAGGTATCCCTGGCTGGCCACTTCAGTGGAAAGGATGCTTTGTTGAACCTTGGAGCACAAGGCCCTTCTCAAGGAGAGGGGCAGTGGCTGTCCAGGATGTGTGTGCCATGAATTCTGTCCCCTGCTGCTCACACAAATACCTGGGCAGGTTGGCAAGAGTGGAAAAAAAGGGATGTGTGCTCCCTTCATCACTTCTGGACTTTAGGGACCAGAGCAGCCAGTCCAGTACCCTTCCTCAAAAAAGGGGACAGGAGAAGAAAAGCAGTGCCTTCAGGGAATATCTTCAGGGGGAACATGAAGAAAACACAGGTTTTCCAGGTTCCAACACGATTTTCAGAGGTGTGAAGAGAATACTGTATCCCCTTGCATTGAATGCACGCACCTGTGTTAGACACCGTGGTCCTCTGCTGGCACTGGTGGCACTGGTGGCAGCCTGGTGTGCACGAGGGTGGCAGGCAGCCCCCTCTCCTGAGGTCAGGAGAGTTGCCCTGGCATGGCATTTGGCCACTGCATATGGAAGGGCTACTATTTGGGTGCAGAAGCTAAAAACCTTCAGGCTGGGCTTTACTTCAAGTCTAGCCAGAACTTGAGATGGCTTGTATTTTAAAAAAATGTATTTGGTTTTCTTTTTTAACAGCAAGAAAGCATCTTTGGATCCCAGCTGGGTCCCAGGGCTGGTGAGACGTGAGGGTATATCTGCACCACACTCCTTTATCGGGATTTTTCCATTCTCTGAGGTATCTCAACCCTCCGTCTGCCCCAGATAATGGAGAGGCAGCCAAAATGGCATTTTAAACTCTTGGCTCCCTCTACCAACAATTGGACAAAGCAAAGAGGCAGGATGGGAGAAACTGGCTTTCTGGAAACTTCTGTTAGATGGCGAGGAGTCACACCCCCTTCAATAGGGATTGGAGTCGGGGGTCATTTTACATCTGCCTTTAATGAAGAATGGTGGGAAGGGAAATTTAGCTCCGATGAGCTAATTAAATATATATATAATTTCCACTCTGTTAGCAAGGAAAAAAAAAGCCTTGGACCAGCTGCTAGGTCATTGTTTGTGAATTTAAAAATAAGTTTCTTGGCATGGGATTCAGAGATGGAGGCAGTATCTTGCGTTGTCATTCCAGAGAGTAAGGGAGAGTGAGTGAAAAAAGGATGAGGCCAGGCAAGGATAGTTCAGCCTGACTACGTGTTGCTCAGGTGTGTCTTGGCTTTTGAGCCTCTTTTCCCTCTGGCTGGTTTAGGTAATCAACATCCTGCCCAGATGGTGAGCCTCAGCAGGGACAGATTTACAGGTCCCACACCCTAAGGAGGCTGGAAATATCCTGCTATGGGAATGGCTAATGCTTAGCAGTGCCATGAGCACATTGCTGGGGCTAAATGGCCCAAGCAGGCTCACCTGGGGCCCTCATCCCATATGAGCTCCATTTAACCCCAGGTCTAGGTACCTGCTCCTGGCCTGAGCTCTGTTGTAGCTGTATCTGTGCTATCCCTGTCCCCAGCTGTCCTGGTTTCCTGACAGGTTGTTCCAAGTGGACTCCAGTCTTTAGCTGGAGGTGGCTTGGTCTCCAGAATGCACTTTAGACCTGTGCTGCAGCCTTGTCTTCAGCCCTGTCTCCTGCTGCTCCTGCCTGGATCTTCACTTGCCTGAGGCTGTGACTGCCATCAGTCCCTGTTGTCACCCTGGTGGTGCTGGTCACCTGTGGGACCATGCTGGGGTCTGTGCTGAGCTCTCCTCAGTCCTGAGCTGTGCTGGAGCCTGTTCCTGGGGCTGTGTGACCTGGGCCCACACCTCCTCCTGGGGTGAAGGCCATGGACCTTGCACCCCACTGCTTCCCCTGTGGCCCCAGGGTACTACTGCTTGCCTTTTTCTGTCCCTGTGGCTTCTCAGCACTGGCTTTCCCATGCCCCCTCCCACTCCTGGCTCTCCACAGTGGGGCCTTGGCACCCCTCCCCATGTCTGCCTGCCTCTGGGAGTCTTTTTTCATCTCTGTGTCTCTGAAGCAGATTCATGTGCCTGCACTGCTTCCAAGCTATGATCCCAACCTGGCTCCAAGTTCCCTGTCCCTGCACTGTGACCTTAAACTGGTCCTGTGCCACCATCCTCACCCAGTTCCACGACCCTGCTGTGTGTTTTCCAACTACAGCAGCCAGGGCATTTGACAAGGAGCCATCCATGGAGCCCAGACCTCCAGGAGGTGTGGGAACACACCTTGGTGTTCCTCTCCATTTAACCCCAGCTGTGCTGGAGGCATCCCCGTGCCTATCCCTGGCTGTCCTGGCTTGCTGACCAGTTTTCCTGGACAGACTCCACACCTGCTTTGTGGGTCACTTCATCTCCAGCCCCATCTCTGTCTGCACTTAGGTACCAGGAACTGTCCTGGGCTGGAGTCACACATGGAGTGTCCCCTCTTGTGGAGCAGCCCTCTTCTTGCTGGGGACAAGCCAGACCATGGTAGGAAGCCTCCTCCTCGGGGGCTTTGGTGCTGGTTTTTCCCTTCCCACCCTGCTGCATCCATTAGTCTGAGGCTTTCTGGCAGCAGCTGCACATGGAACTGGAGACCTGAACTTTTCCATTCCCCAGCCTCCAGTGCTGCCAATCCCTCCGAGCTGGGAATGGGCACTAAACTCACTCTCCAGCAGCAAATGGGTCCTGGCTCTCCCTCTCACTTCCTGAGTCCCATGTGCTGCTCACCCTTTCTGAGAGGGAAGGAAGGGGAGCTTTTCTCTCTGCCCCAGTGGGTCCAGCCCTGCTTGGCTTCTCTGCTGGCTCACACTATGCTGGCTGGGCTGTGGCTGCTCTCCCTTTCCCTGTGAGCACCTAGTGCTGCTCCTTCCCCTCTCCTGTCCCAGCAATGGCTCTGGCATGCTTGGGGTGCTGTCATTCTAAAGAGCCTGTCCCCGAAATCTTGGCAAAAGGGAAATCAGCAACAATAGGAATAAAAAAGACTCATAATCCCTCCAGACAGATTATGCAGCCAGGGAAAGAGAGTGAAGCAGGGAGGGCCTGGCTGGCCTTAAAGTCCTGTTCCACCTGCTTGTCATCTCAGTGACCAAGCTGGGGAGGGTCAGAGGAAGCTCTTGGGAGACACTTTCTGAAGCCAAAGGAGGGTGAGAAAAGTTTTCCTTGCTTTTGAGTCAGTCTCCCAGCCCACCTGCCTGGATTCCACTATTGGAAAGGACCTCTGCACCTCCAGACACCCTGCAGACACGTTGGCAAGCTTGAGTTAGCTGCTGGTGTCCATCTTTGTGCAGAAAATGCTGCTGGCCCATGCTTCCCTTTCCACTGACACTGAGCAACGCGGTCAGCACGCAGTCTAGGCTTTTTTCCCTCTCCAGGAGCAAGGCTGAAAGGATTCCCATGTGTGCACTTAAGACATGTCTGTTTGTCAAGAGGTGTTGGCTCCCTCCTCACTGTGGTTATGGGAAGGCCTTTTTGTTTAAAAAGGAAAACAAATGAATAGATTCCCCTGACACCCAGACTTATCAGGCACAAACCCAAGGGAGTCCCTTGTTTAAACATTGGGAGTACAGTGCTGGATAACACCCCTCCTCTCTGGGCTTATTTTGGGGTTGTGTCAGGCCTTTTTTCTGCTTTTATTTGTTCTTTCTGAGCTTCTTGCTTCTGGCCAGGCCTGCTTGGGGAAAGTGGGAGGACAGTGAGGGTCCTACAGGCTTGAGCTTCTGGGCTGGAACAGCACAGGGCCAGCGCTGCTCCGAGGACTTGCCCTGGCAGAGCTGTAGGAGAGGATGCCATGAGCAGATGGAAACATATGGACAGTGTTTGGGGCAGGTCAGGGCCATGACATGAGGAGGCTGAAGTGGGAGAGAAAGTTTCCTCTCTCCTGATCTTATGTTTCCCTCCCTTTTCTGCACATCTAAGCTGGTGAGGAAAAAACCAGTGTGCTCCCCTCCTCCCTGCCTTACAAAAACAGAGACCAGAGTCAAACTTGGAATTCCCCTCTGTCTCATCACTGGGGAGACAGGGTCTTGGTGGTGATCTCACCCCATCAGAAACCTTTCTGTGCATAAGGCTAAGCAAGCAATGAAGAGGGAGGACGGGGAGGAGGGGAGTTATGGCAGGAAACCAAGAACACATCAGACACTCTAAATTTAGATCTTTTTATTCAGCTCGGACAATATTCCTTGATTTCTCATTGTTCAGGAGAGGGCAGAGGGCAGGGGATCTATTGAAAGGCTTTGTCCTGAGAGATGCCACTTTGTCTGGATACAGGGGGGTGGAGGAGCCACACATCATGCTGGTCTGGCGCGGGGGAGAGGTGCCCATCCCGCGGCTCCAATCGCCTTTGGGACGGGGTGGTGGGTGGGCACCCCTGAGCAGCCCTGGCACCTGTGAGGCAGAGCCAGGGCTCCCCCAGCCCTGCTTGGCGGGCGAGGACGGGCACGAGGCCCCTGCCAGCTCCGTGAGCGGAGCCCCTGCGCTGGGGCAGGCCCGCGGCAGCGGGGCGTGCAGGGTAAACACACACCCGCTCTATACGTCTCGCTGCCTTTCCGGCACTGCAGCTCAAAGTCTATTTTTAAACTCCCTCCCTTATTACACAGGCCAGGAGATAGCGGCAGCCTGCCTCCTGCCAGGCCAGGCGTGCTGCTCTCCCACCCACCCCAGGGAGCAAGCACGGCACGGGGGGCACCCTGCACAGTGACCCAGGGTGGGCTATGGGTGGGCATGAGCTCGCTCTCTCTCCCAGGTTCAGGCCATGGCAGGCACAGCAAACTGGGGTGCTTGGGTGCATTTGTGCTGCTGGCACAAGGGGGCTGCTGCAGAGTGTTTTGTCCCACCATGTCAGGGGATGTCAGTTTTGCTCAGGACCCGCAGCTTAAGGGAGGTAAATGAGCTGCAAGTCAGCCACAGCATCACCAAACCCGCCTGCTGCCGGTGTCGGTAGCACCGGGTGGGTGCAGGCGAGAGGACCAGTTCCTGCAGGTAGCACAAGCGGGGCTTTCCATCTTGGCCGATGCCCTGAGCCCAGCGAGGAGCACTTTGAGTGGGCTTTGCTCTGTGACGTGAGCAGCAACAGCAGGTGGCGGGGGCCGGGGGCGGGGGGAGAGCCGCTTGCTTTTGGTTTTCGACCCTCATGTTCGTTTCACATGAGTCATGTTACGTTCTGAGCTGAGTAACTGCTGGGGCTATTTTTACTCCAGCTCAGCAAAGCTTCCTTCTCGCTGCTGCCACCGCCGCTCGCTGCGGACCCGGGGGCAAAGGATGGGGACATGGTGAGTGGCAGAGGGCGAGGGCAGGGGAAGCAGTGTTTGGGGTGGTGTCAGTGGAAAGGGGGACCGCTGCCCACCTAATCAATCTGGAAACAAAAATAGTATATGCCTTTTGAAAAACAACGGGTGACCTGTGATGTGTGGTGTATTCACACACACATACGTATATATTTATTATACTGGGAGAGGGGAAGGGGGAGGGAGAGAAATTCCTTTCGAGTGCTATTCACCAGTCTGGAAAAATAAAGAAGGAAAGCAGAACATTTTTTCCTTTCATCAAAACAGGAAAGCGAGGGGGAATGGGGTGGGGAGCAGATCCATAGACATAATGGATGGTTGCCAGTGTAAGGAAATTGTTCCCTTCTACCCTAAACTTGGGGGTTGGGGTGGGGGAGAAATGCGTGGTAGTATGATCAGGGAAGGCTGCATCCCCTCCTCCCCACTTGATGCAGGAACGTGTAAGCACGCAGGAAAGTGCTGGGAAATCAGTGCCCCCCAGCCTTGCCTTTTCTCTTCGAATCCTGCTCGAGCTGCACATCCGCAGAGATGTGAAACGCCTTTGCCTTCTCCTTCACCCCAAAGCTTGGGGCAGGAAGGCACGGCCAGCACGAGCCCTCTCCCTCCGTGCCGTTGTCAGGGGCTGGGCTCTGCCCTCTGCGTGTGTCTGCATGCTCATCCCCCTTCCCCATCCTCTCCTCTCTGCCAGGTTTCTGCCAGGAATGGTGAGATGGAGGAGGTGGTGAGGGGCTGGGGGAATCCCTGTGACGGAGAGAGACAGGCGGAGGGGGGTGGTTCCCAGAGAAAGCCTGGCAGGTCCCATCAAACGCTTGCTCTCCAGGTGACACCTTCCCTTTCCCCTGGAGCCGCTGGCTCTGTCAGGGTTTTACTCATCCTTGGAAAGCATTTTCCCTGCCAGTGCCAGGGGCGGGAAGGCAAATTATGCAAGCCCTGGGTACCCTGAGGCTGTGCCTTTCTCCAGCACCAAATACAAACACCAAGCTCCTTGCCTGTCTCCGTCTCCTTCCTTTGGTCTCTCTTCTCCTTTCCTCCTTCTTCCTCCATTAAAGTGAACTCAGTCATTAGGAAGTCGGGGCAGCTCCCGTGTCAGCACCTCTGGGCCAAATGGTGCAAACCACAGTGAGAGCTCCGGGCAGTAACCCTGCCCTTATCACCTGGGATACTCGGGATAAACCCCGCACAACCGGGAGACGTGGTGTAAAACCAGCTCCAGCCTACAGAACGCCTCTCCGGGTGTAAACGAGGTGTAAAACTTACTCTAGGTGCCTCTTTTCGGTGCCGCGGCGTCTCCCCTCCATTGACGGCTGCGGCAGCCCCACGGCGTGGGCGTAGGGATTGCTCATCCTTCTCCTGAACTTCGAGACCGGAGCAGCAGCAACACCTAAGTTAGATACCTCGAGTGGGCGGGCTGACTACACGTTGGCTGTCAACACCTCCTAATTTCTTTCCATTGATTGTTTTCAAAATAGGACTCATCATGGAGAGGCTGAGACATCTCAGCTGTTCAGACTGAGTCTTGCTTTCCATTGTAAGCCCTGTTTTTCTTCCTGTTGTTTCATAATTCTCTACCCCCTCTGAAAAAAAAAAAGTAATCAACTAAAAAAAAAATATATATATATCACCCCTCACTTCATGCCGTGGTGGATAGTGGCTGGGATGATCATTTTTTCCACCAACAGGAGACGAGGGGAGAGCAGCCTTGCAGCAAGGAACTGCCTATTGTCCTCGGACACGTGTTGCTCTCCTCCCTAGTGATAAGAGAATAATCAGGGAGATGAGTTCAGCTGTTTGCAGGTTTGAGAGCTGTACTGGTGGTGAGAGTGTTTTAATAAGAAATCCTGGTGCAGGCTCTGAGGAAATTGGTTTGTCTGCAGGGCCACTGCCAGCTAGCAGAGTTGCTACCAGACCTTGTCAAGTCATGATGCTCTGATGAGACATTTTTATGGTCCAGATGCTTCATGTAGCCTCAAAATACCTTCCCAATATATGCAATGCTGTTTTCAAACTCTTGTCCTGTGACCTCTGGGACACCAATAGCCCAGCAAGCCCCTACACCCATCCCACAGGCCAGGTGAGGGGGAGATCCAGTCATCCCCGTTATTTTTAGGGGTTTGTGGGACAGATGTTGAACTAATTTCACGGAAGTAAGAGAATCTAAGGAGCCCCCAGGAGTCTCAGGGCACAGCAGTTTTAGGTGCATGCACCCCTACTGAACTCAGTGCCAGTGAGACTGACCCAGCCAGCCTAAACACCTCACTAGAGAGAAATCTGCCCCTGTCTTAAAAACAGAAAGAGTAAGGAAAAACCACTGAAGCCTGAGCAGCTCGAGTATCACTGCTCTATTTCCAGGCAGGGTCATAGGTAGATGATTAGTCAAATTCCAAACATCCTCTTCCTTGCTGTCTGGAGGTTCAACAGGGATTAGCTTTTTGTTTCTGATGTCGAGCTTCTAAAAACTGCCCAGCATCATCCACATGAAAATAAATAACTCTATTTCTATCCCACCTAGCATGTAATAGAGCCGGATATTTAAAAAAGAAAAATGCACACCACACATATCTCCCCCAAAATCAGGCCCTGCAGCAGCTCTTGTTGCTACCAAGCAAGAAATTTGCAGCAGTCCCTGCTAGCTTCCTGCTGAGACCTTCTCCTCTCCGGCAGCAATATCTCTCCCTGCTGAGGAATTTGAGCAGCCCTCCCACACACAGGCTGTTCTGTCCTGGCCAGGCAGCCACTACAGTGTGGGGGACTCCCTACACAGGTGGCATGAAGGTGGCATGCCAGCTTATTTGAGGGCAGAGATCCTCAAAAGGCACCTGGGCCTCCACTGACCCCTTGGGAACCCGAAACACAGAACAGGGTCATGGACATTCAGGACCTAGCTGCCCTCAGATCCCTCTACAGAGATAGAAGGACTTCTCAAGTCCTCACCTTTCCCCCTGCTGACTGCTAAGGAGCCCAAGGTTACAGCATTTCCTTGGCTGGTGCCATCTGGAAAGAGGGGAGATGGACCAAAGCCCTTTTAAAATCTCTTTTTTTTAAGCCTTCTATAGGTTTCAAAAGGTGTTTCGGCACCCAGGTGGACATCAGGGTTGCTGCCCCACCTTGCTGGGGGGGTTAGAGCCAAATTATCATCACTTGAAATGGCTGGTACGCTGCTGGCAGGCCAGGAGGGAGAATGAGGGGAATTCTAAGAGCGTCCTGAGGAATTTGGGGTGGGACAGGGCTAACATGGCTGGAGCATCTAAGATAAAGTCTTGTTAAGGTCTCTGGCTGTGGAAATGAGCAAAGGTATGCCTTGCATTTCAACTTCCTCCCCCTTGAGCTCCAAAATTGCGATTGAGCCACTTGAGACTCGGTTGGAGGTACTCCCAGGACCCTCCTTATCCCTGCACTCAGGCACCTCGGATGGCCTGGGCTTCGGAGCTGACACGGCTCTGACCACCTCCCCAGCAGTGGAGAAACCTGCCCACTCTTCTCCTGCGTTAGGGTGAACGAAGGTGCTCCCTCGTGACCCAAGAGCACCTTGACATGCTGTCCCAGAGGAGCCAGGCTATTTTAAGAAAGCTGTGGAGGACCCCCAGTATTCCCTGTGTCCCTGTGCTTCCTGACCAACACCCACATCCCCGAGACCAAAGTCAGGTTCAGGGGTGTAGCTAGCCAAGCAGGGAGGAGCATTTGGAGGGCTGCCTGCTGCTCGGTTCCAGCGGCTGCTCCTCCTGCACCCGGGCACTTGGGATGGTGCACAGGGGAGTGGCGGTGCGAGACCGTGTGTTTTGGAGAGGGCTGGCTGCAGGAGACTCGCAGAGAGGCTCAGGGAGCATGTGTGATGCTGTGAGATGAGGCCACCGGTATGCCAGTGGGTGTATGTATGTGAGAAGGGAAGAGAGAAGGGGGAGAGCGAAGGAGAACACATGGATGCCCAGGGATGTGTGAATGAGACAAAATTTGCACGTAGCTGTGCATGCGAGCGGCTCGAGCAGGAGCGTGTGCGTAGCATAGAAAAAGCAGGGAAGATGCTTGGGATGCAGAGCGAGCGCCTGCCGAGCGCCTGCGGTGCATGACGGTGCAGGAATGTAGCGGTGGTGGATAGGAGCCTGCACAAAGATGGTGCAGAAATCCCTCCTGGCCGTGCCTGGAGAGTGCTCTGCGAGTGTGCAAGTCGCGCCGGGAGGTGGCTCGTACGTACGTGAGAGGGCGTGCGCACGGTGGGTTTTTTCAGTAGGAGGTGAGTGACTCTTTCTTGAACCCACCTGTTAGCAGCCTTCCCCTCCCCATCCCTCTCCCCCCACAGCAAATATCTGCTCGCTTAATTTCCCGTCAGATGTTTATTACATCGGGGAGATAATCATGCAGCAAAATACCTCCGGGTGCCACGAGCAACACCAGATTGTGTTATAGCAACGTGTAAATTTCTCTGGTTTCTTTTTTCCCCCTGCACACAAAGAGATGTAAAATATTAAAGTCATCTCTCTCCCTGGAGCTAGTCGTGCAGCAGGGCAGGGAAGGCAGCGAGTGGAGCTTAGAGAAATGGGCTCCAGACTGAAACGGCGAGAACCTGGGGCCAAAAAAAATAACAAACTACCGTGCTGGGAACTCCTCTCTTCTTATCTCTTGCCGAGGAGGCAGGAATTTCTGTCCCCATTCCTCACGCGATATTAAAGCCACATTATACAGGTTGCTGCAGCATTAGTCATTTTTAATTAATTTATCATTTAAATTAACACACTTTTTATTTTGTCAGCAATGAACTGCTACTCCCTCACTAGATTTGTTCCTTGATACCCAGCCAAGAGGAGGATGGCAAGTTATGCTCCACCCATCTCCTCTCCTTCATAAAAGGAGCAGCCCCGAGTGCCAGCTTAGTCTCTCTTGCAGCTCGCAGAAAATAAAGACCCGTCGGCTCACTCGCCTCTCCTGCAATTTTACCTTTTCTGCATTTTTTTGTTGTTGTTTCTCCTTTCTTGTTGCAACAGAGTGCGGGAGGCGGCATCAGTGGCTCCACTTCGAGGCTTGTCAAGGCTCGGCGCACGCAGGCACACACACTCACAACCCAGAGCAAAACATTTGCTCTCACCTGTCTCCAAACCCCAAGCAAACCTCCCGTCCAAGCAAACCGCCAACACTTGGAACAAGAAGGCACCCGAGCCAGAATCTAATGCAAGAGGAAGAAATTCAGTGCACACTGGCAACTTTTCTCTGAAAAGCAAGTGGCCAAAAAGAAGGAAAGGAGCATTTTAAGAAGAGGACAAGTTAAGGAAGCAGATTTCATTTTTTGGATTTCACACCAAACTTTGGAAAAAGTTTTTTTTTTTCTTTTAGTTATTATTCTGTGCACCTTCTTCTAAGAACATTGAGACATTGCTACCTGCATGTAAAAGCTTTTACGTATATTGCATATATTTTTTAAAAGGGAAGAAAACCAAGAGGAAGAATAGCATGTGGACCACCTAGCCAAAGACACCGCTGAAGCATCCCTTGCGGCAAGGGGGACCCAGACTCTGGATGTGTATAATTCCGAGGGACTGCATTTTTTTCCTACCGGGCTTATGAGATAGCGCAGAGGCAGGCGACTCACCGAGAATTACTTCTGTCTCCCCTCACCACCACCACCTCCACGTCCTCTTCCACGGGCTACTGCGACTCTCCCACCTCCTCCCGGCTCGCAGGGGACATGGGAACGCGCGGCGCCCTCGATGCCTGAGGCAGGGCGGCCGCGGGGCTGTCTGCGGGAAGCGCTTCCCTCCCGGGGCTCGCCGTCCATGTGCCCGCCGCCGGCGGGGCCTGGAGTCGGCATGAATTTCGGCGTGGTCTTCGCGTTCATCCTCTCGCTGCCCCTGGCCCGCATGGAGGTGAGTTTCCGCCGCGGGCAGCGGGCGGTGCTGCCGAGCTGCCGGCGGNGGGGAATGGCCCGGGAATACACCCACCCCCGCGTCTGCCCCCGGCTGCAGCGGCAGCGGAGACCAGGCTGAAGCGGCGCCTGGTTAATGTGGGAGCAGGGATGCTGCTGGCGAGCCGCGGGGAAGCCGACCCGCAGCTTCCTGCCCTGCCTCGCCCAGGGCTGTCAGCCCGGCGCTCCCTCGAGCCTCTCACCCCACCCGGTGATTTTGGCATCACGGCAGTGCGGGTGCAGCAGGAACCGAGCCCTTCTTGGCACCTCTGGAACAACACACAGTGTGAAATCCACCCTGGCATCGCCAGGGGGCCGGTGGAGAAAGGGCGTGGGGCTTTGGAAAGGGGGAGGAAGGGGACAGTATGAGCAGAGGTACCCACACAGAGTGGCACGGTTATTCAGCAAGGTGTGTGCCCAGCTGGGGGAAGGGGCAGGAGGTGAGTGTCTGCTGTGCTTCCACGGCCACGCAAGCATCGTGCCCTGCAGTCCTGAATGCGCTGCTCAGGATGAAGAAGAGCAGAGGGTCGGGGCCAGGTGGTGGATTTGAACAAACACCCCAACCCATTTCAGTTTCCCTGTGTGGAAACTGAAACCTCATCCTCAGCCCTGGTGGAGGAAAAGGAGCCCCGAACCCCCAAATCCTTTGACCTCTGCTGTCACATTTCATCATCTGATTGCATGCAGATTGAGGGCATCAGAAAGCCCCTAACATTCCCCCACAGGGCTCAATTCCCACTCCGGCTCTACCAAAGATGACAAAACTGTGGGTTGGACCCGTAGCTTGATTGTCAGATGCAGGAAACTGCCTTCCACCAAAACTTTCCCTTCTTTGCATCATTTTTCTCTTTTCCTTCCTCATTTATGGGCAGGGTAAGTGGGTGCACCCCTCGTGGGATGGCAAAGAAGAGGTCACCTCACCATGGGCCCATTCTGCCCTTGCCCAAGCCACAAAAGGAAGCAGTTGGAGCTGTGGGCTACCCAGTGGTCATGTTTGTTTGGGGCAGAGGGTGGCATTTCCTCTGTGGATGGCTCTGATCTCTTTCTCACATGCAGCATGAACCACCAGCTATGGTTGGCACTGGGGAAGGGTGAAGATGGCAGTGTCTGATCCCAAGGAGCTGTTAGTCAGTGCCATGATCAGATTGAAATACTGCACAGCTCTATGACAGCCTAGCAGAGTTAGCATTGGTGATTCCAGCCTGAGGTTTCATGGGAGGAGTTGTGAGATTTGTCACTGTATGACCAGAGAACCAAGAACATTTCTGCTTGGGTAGATGCTTCTGCCTGCAGCCAGTGCTCACAGTTCCTTTGGGGGCCGTGTTCTGCACCCTCTGCACCAGGCACATAGAGCACAGCTCCCACCAGGCTGCTGAACCACAGCCATCCTCTGAATGGGGCTTGCAGCTCCTCCCCAGCCCTGCTGGAGAAGGTGCATGAGGAGCAGTAGCTCCCCAGATCAACAGAGGCCCTGAGCAAAGAGATGGAGCCTCCTGAGTCCCTCTGCCTCTTTGATCACACCCATCTGGAGCTGGAGGGCCCTGGAGCTCTTCCAGCCGGAGGGAGTACAAGCCTCAGCGGGAAGGCTTTTGCCAGTTGGGAAGCGAGGATGCTGAACCTATTTGCATTTGCCCCACGGGCTGTAATAGTTGCCTTGCAACATTTACAGAGATGGGCCGAGCCAGCCGTGGTTGTGCCGGGGTGAAGCCCCACTGGCAGTGCTTTCTGGAATTCCCAAGGAATGGGGTGCGGCAGGGTGCTTGCTTATAACCTCGGCCCAGCTCCCCACTGCGGCTTCCTGCTGCAGGGCTCCGGCGTCCCTCCCTAGTCTTCCCAGCACGAGGCAGTGACAAGGACAAAGCAGTGGCAGCCGGGATGGATGACACGTCTGGGGTGAGCTTGTGGAAGGAGCCAGGCGAGTCGTCCCTGCCTCCCTCTCACTGTCAGCTGATGTGCAGCAGCAGGAGGGAATGACAGGGCTCCCGCGCTGTTTCCAGTGCTGCTGGTACACAACCAGCCCCGGGGGTGGAAATGCCTCCAGCCCTCGCAGGGGAGGTGTGGGGAGTGTGGAGGAGCAGTGGAGTCCCCCTTGAAATGGAAAAAGGCTGGGTAGCTCTGGCTGTATTTTAGGAACACGGACTAGATCAAACCTTGATTAATTTAAGGGGGAGAAGCATAAGCCACGACTCCAAGTGGAAGGGGCTCACGTGAAGAGGGTTGTGCCTGCTGCAGAGTACTCTGGCAGGCATTTGTCAGGGTCCCCCTGTAGCCAGGAGTGGTGCTGGAAGGGTGGAAGCCCTGTGCCAAGGGAGTGCTGGTGGCAGGTGCTGCTGGTCTTGCCCTCTGCCAGGGAATGCGGTGGAGTCTCCCCTCAGGGTCCACACTTCAGCTTCAGAGGGAATTAAAAAATGCTGTTTGTTTGGGGTTTTTTGCCTGGCTGATCACTCGAGACCCTGCTGCCAAGATCCTTTGCCTTGGTCGGTGTGGAGGTGCTCAGAAAGTCCTCCTCTCCTGGGCAGAGAAGCAGATAGCTGGGTGCTGCCCTGCCCTTCACAAAGCGCTGCTGCTGCTACCCTTCCGTCCTTCTGTCCTTCTGTGTGCAGTCATACCAGCTCAGGAAAGGGAGGACTCCCCACCTCGGGAGTATCCTTGTCTGATTTCTTTGAGCCCTGGGGGTCTGCCTTCCCAGCTGGTTGCACAATCCTTGCTCTCTCCTCCTCTGTACCTACCAAGAGACACACCTTCAGGGCAGGACTGTGAAACCCTCACCAGAGGGTGTAGACCACAACACTGCATATTTCCTGCGCCAGCTTGGCAGCAGCTGATGGCAAGGGGACCTTTCAGCATCCCTGGTGCTCAAAAAGAATAAGTTGGGAAAAAACTCCAGAGCAAGAGGTGGTGGGGCTATGGAGGAGGCAGATTTTGGGAGACTGCATGTGTGTGGGGAGTGGGAACAGGGGGATTGCTGCACCTGCATTTATTTGCAGTGGCCAAATGGTGCTGCTGGACATCTGGGAGGAGGGAAGGAAAGCTGATGTGCCAAGGGGCCCCAGTGTCACAGCCACAGAGCAGCTGCTCTGCTGCCTTCTGTCAGATGTGCCATGGCCCCTCAAGCACCAGCAGCCAGCTCAAGAAAGGGAAGTGAACGTCCCTGCCCAGGGATTGGCAGTTTGGGGGGTGCCCTTGAGACTGAGGCGAGAGCCAGAGTCGGGAACTGGGGAGCAGAGGGAGGGAGGGAAGAACAAACTTTCTTCTAAGAATTCAGGGCCTCGCAGGAATACGAGGCCAGGCCTTGGGGCACTTGACAGCCAGCCAAGAGTCCATTGAGACAAAAGTCTTCTTTGATCTGCCGCAAAGTTAAAAAAGGAGATTGTTAACCTGTGTTAGACAAATAACTCCAGAGGAGCTGCTAAGCAGGAAAAGCACCAGCTGCTTGGGCTGGTCTGCTGGGGAGCCCACCTCTCTTGCCGTGCTCCTCTACCTTCTGACCCCATGAGATTAGGTGGAGGTGATTGATGGACCTCTGCTTCCCTGTGTCTCATCTCACAAGTGCCCCAAGCCTGGGCGTGAGCGGTGTCCGATCTCAGAGCCTCCCAGGCACAGGGCTGGAGCAGGGGCCAGAGGCATGGCTGTTCCCAGTGACAGAGCCCAGGGGCCAGAGGCATGGCTGTTCCCAGTGACAGAGCCCAGAGGGAGCAAGGACAAGGCATGCAGCTCAGGTTTGTAGCTGCTCTTAGGCCAGCCTTGGCCTTGGTTTGCAAGGGTAAAGAGCTTCACAGCCTTGCAGTTGTCACCGGCAGAGTTGCCTTACAAAAATGGGAGAGGAGGACAGGATTATGAGCCATGTGGGCTGGTGTTACACCATAGCCATGCTGGTAGTATCTGCAACAAGAAAAAATTGGCATCAAAAACTGCTGCCGTGAGCAGGGAGTGGAGCTTATTCCTTCCTACAGGCAGTCACCAGAAATACGGCTCCTGAGGGCCTGCATTTTCAATCCCTGATTCATATCTGTTCCCCCTGCTCAGTTAGCAAGGTGACACCTCCCAGCTCGCTTCCAAAGTCACCGAGTCTCGTAACACCTGCCCACGCTCTCCCCCCAGCAAGTGCTGGAGTTTAAAATAAAGTTCCATTTCCTACATGTATTAAGTGTCAGGAAGGTCCAGGGGCATCCGTGCAAAGCAGCATTTGTACACAAACACATTTGGCTGACAGGTGCAAACATTGAAAGCCTGCAATTTCACCACCCAGCACTGAGCTCTGACTGCAAGTACTGGGAATTACAAATGATCCCTCTTGCAGTAAATGTGTGTGGCACAAGGCAGGGAAGTGCTGCAGAGCCTCTCTGGCACTGGGCTGTTGGTCCCCCTCTTCCTCACGCAGCAGGAGATGTCAGAAGGCATCTTCATTTCGCAGCTATTCAGTGATCCCTGAATTATACAAGTCTCTCTCTCGCTGTGCATTCATCACTGATGCTGCTTCCCTCTCCCTCGGAGACTGAGGAAGTAACGCCTGGGGATGTAAAATCTGCTTTTTGCTGCAGGCGGACAGCCAGATCTGTGGTGAGATGTGACAGTGACAGGGATGGAGCGGGGCAGGAAAGCTCCGTCTGACTGAAGCTGTCTGGTGGATCTGGCTGTGGAGCTTTAGGACACTGGTGTTGCCTGCTCTGCAGTTCTGTTCGGGAGGTTTCTGCCCCATGACTTGCAGCAACCTTCACATCACTGCATCCTAGTTTAAGTTAGAGTATTAAAGGGTGGTCTGGCAGGGCTGAGGAGGGAGCACTCCTGCTGTCCTGCTGTGGAAGCAAACGGTGGGTGGCCAAGGAGAGGCACGTGTGAGAGAGTGCCAAAAGTGGCTTCAGGTTTGGGCCAAAGCCCTCAAGGTTTAAAGCCAGCGTTTAGCCACCTGCCTGGTGGCTTTTCTCGGCTGCGAGCGGAAGGGAAATGTTCTGCACTGAAGGCAGGCAGGGAGGGAATAGCTGTACAGTAGGAGGACCACACACATGCCACCAACTGTCCATAAAAACCCACACGAAAATCCCCGCGTTTCACAGGCACACAAGCCAAGTTCTCCTCTCAGTTACAGGGACATGTGTAGGGCTGTGCCTCAGACGCCATCCAGCACCCGGCTGAAAGAGCAGCTTTTCCGCTTGAGTAGCCCTGAATGAAGAGAGCTGGGAGCTAAGCAAACACTTTGGCCAGTACTTTCCTCTGTCTCTTTTCCCAGTCTTTCGGAAGTATGTTTTAATCAGCGCTTGCTTTCCCACACCGCTCCTTTGTACTCCTATTAAGTGCTGTCACTGGGGCCCGCTCTAGCCTAGTGCCAGACTAAAATTCCCAAGAGACTGATGGCATTGCACCTGCCTGCACAAACTCCGTATTTGGCCCATTGTCTGGTGTTGATAAACCTGCTTGCTTAAGTTTTATTCGTGCTGGTGTGCAGTGACATCCCAACTCCCATATGTTTCTCTGTCCAAATCAGCTCCTCAGCCCATCACCTCCCTGCAGCTTTTGTGGTTTCGCTGCAGGCTCACTTCACTGCCGCGAAGGTCAATCTCCATCTCCACCCCCTGCCTTTTTTTCTTTAAAAAAGAGTATGCAAATGATGTATATTATTGGGCCTCTGTGGTTTGAAAACACACGCGCTCGCACACGCACATACACACGATAACTGACAAAGCCCGTGAGGGAGTTTCATAACGGAGGGAAATATTGGGAAGGTTTTATCTGATAGTGTAAGGGAAGTCTGTTAAAACGCCTTTACTGCAGGCAGCAGGAATGAGAAGCCACCTGGAGAAGTCATACACCACCGGAGAAGGAAGCCTTGCTGGCTGTTTGCATAGTGTCCAGGGCTCTGCTGCACAGCCCGGGTATTTTTTGGCTTTTTTAGTCTCCTGACAGCTTTGTGAGAGGCAGCGAGAGGGGCTCTCCTGCTTTTGCTTAGGTTTCAGGCTCGTGCCTTTGTGAGGAATAAAGCCCTCAAGGTTTAAAAGCCAACACAAGACACCGCATGGCTTTGCATTTCGCTGGTTCTGTCGTGTCTCTCCCGTGCTTGATTCCCTGCTCCATGACACAGTCAGTATTTGCAGATCATCTCTCTAATGCTTGTTTCTCCCTTTCTTTTCTTTTTGTCATCTGGCAGGGGGACCCCATACCTGAAGACATTTATGAGATTTTGGGTGGCAGCTCAGTGCGCTCCATCAGTGACCTCCAGCGTGCCCTGCGGATAGACTCCGTAGGTAAATCTCCTCTTCACCAAACACTCCTCTATTTTTAATTAAGTCTTTGTGGGGGGCTGGGAGGGGATCTTCTGTTTTTCAGCAGGCACACTATCAACAGACTGCGTTATAAATGTAGGAACCATTCAGGAGCCAAGACCTGTCTATTTACAGACTTAGTCCCCCTGAAACTTGTGGGAGTTAGAGGCAAGTAGATGCTTTTTTTAGATCTCCTAACTGTCTGGTCCACTGAGGGACACTGGCTTCTAAAAAAGGTAGGAGATGGGCAAGCTGAGTGCAAGGAGCTGAGATCACCATTCTTCACCCTGGGAGATGCTCAGGCAGCAGGGCTTGACTTGGACAAGGATCGGTTTAGGAGACGGCAGAATGGGAGGTGGAAATAGGGTGAACAGAGAAGGAAAGGGCTGAGCGGGTTTCCAGGTTTAGCATCCACAAAAGGCCACGGGCTCCCAGAGGCTCTTAGGATGAGAGCAGCAGAGCACGTGTGCATGGGTGAGACACGGGACAGGGGCTAAGCCAGGGTAGCGTGGCTTCACCTCCTGCCTGCAGATAAGAGCTCCGGGGGCTGCAGAGCCTCGGGGTCACTTGGCCGGGGCTGAGGGCAGTGAGCAGCAGGAGCGGCGAAGCGTGGAGGGGTCGGCACGTGTGGGAACTGGAGCACGCGCCACGGCGGCGGGGCTGGCCCAGGAATTTATTTATAAACGGTCTCTTCAGAGCAAATTCCTTTCTATTCTAACCCTGCTCCCGCCCGTCGTCCCCCAGCCCCCCAGCTCGACTTCTCTCTCGTGTTTTGTCTGTTTTGAGCTTTGTAATCCTTGCCGAGACACTATCTACGGGGGAACAGAATTTCCTGCTTTTGTTTCCTATGCCAGTCCAACCACTGGCGCAGTCTCAAAAGCATTCCCGCTGCCTTTCAAAACGGCCCTGGAGGGGCAGGGGGGGAAAGCGAGGGGGAGGGCACCAGCTGCGTTCAGCTATTGTTTGTCTTAGAAAGAGGCGACCAGGCTCCCCACCACTGCCAGGGCCGCTCCCTGCCCTCACCAGCTCCCTCCTCCTTGTCCACGAGCCACACAATGGGGCAACTTCCAAAATTAGCCCTGCTGGATTGTCCCAGGCTGGTCCCCCCCGCCCCAAGTGTCTTCAGTACTGATCCAGGGTGTAGAAGGGCAACCTAGAGGAGGGAGGGGCATGATTCTCAACAGATTTGTTTTGAGTCAACAGTCGTTGCTATTTTTTTTGCCCCCATTTCTCTCTTCTCATCAACTCAACTTGTGTACCAAAGGCAGCCTCCACCCTCCTTTTACAAAATGCCACAAGGATGGAGGGCGTGAGCAAGGAGAAGCTGAGCACTGTATCCAGTCTGTCATGGTCCAGTGTCTAAGGAATAGATACATCTCTATCAGCTATTAACCAGCCACATGATTAAGAAATAAAATGGGCTTCTCTGGTAGGCTCCAGAAGCCCAGGGGTATGAGGGAAGGCTGCAGAGCTTTCAGTCACTGGTTTCACTTCAGGTTCCAGATAGGAAAGGCTGGTCAGGGAAACAAGAAGTGGTGCTGTGAAGCTGTTTCTTTGTTGCACCCTGTGGCTCTCATCTGTTCCCAGGTATTGACTGCATGGCATTGCCATTTGCTTGCCATGTGAGGAATTAGAAAATTAGTGTGTTAGCAAAATAATCCCAAAGTGGCTGGAGCTATTCCCTGTGCTGTCTGTGCACCCTGTGTGTGTCACAGCTGCTTCCCTCCACCGACTGCACAAGGAGCCGGAATGAGGCAGCTCCAGGAGGCAGATGGGCTCAGACAGTGCTCTCCTGACCTTGGGCTCTGCTGCAGACCCAGCAACAGGGGTGTGTAGAGTGGGAGTCATGTCCTTAACTGTGGCTGCCCACGAAGCAGTGGCTGCCAATGTAAACCAGTCATCCAGACACCTTCTCTTGCCCCAAGAGAGCTACAGGCCCTTCTAAAGCGCGATCCACCAGTTCTCATTTTGGGTGTTTGCCTGAGGGTGAGACAAATGGTGCTGAGGATTGATCACACCTTCCCAGCCACTTCAAAGGGTGTCTGTCTGTCCACCTCACACAGAGATGTTGACTGCTCATTGACAGGCACATGACTCCTGCCTTGTGAATGCAGCCTCCACAGCCATGCCAAATCCGTCAGCTTGAGACCTGAGCAGAGAGCAAAGTCCCTGCTCCCCTTTATGAGAGGGCTGTACTAGGGCAGGGCTGAGGAAGAGGAATGGGACATGATAGGTAAGGGAAGTCTGCTCCACCACACATCTGATAAACAGAGATCTTCCAGTGGCCCCTAATTCCCTTTAAGAAAATTGCTCCCTTGATGCTGACGTCCATTCAGTTTCCTTCAGCTGCTAAAGCAGGTCGGAGAAGGAAAGAGCCGTGGCTGGGTGGGAGCTATCTTCGAGTGCAGCCATTGTCCCGAGCTCAGGAGGGGCTGTGTGTCGGAGTGCTCCATGGGGATTATGGGCATTTCTCTATTCAGCACTTCCTATGGGAAAAAGCAGTGGGGTGGGAGGGAACCGCTCAGGGCTGGCCTGAATGCTATCGGTCTTCCTCTCCCATCGCCGACTGAACCACCTCCAGATCCTGCCTCTTACCTTAGGGCAGCAGAGAGCAAAAGTAATTTTAACTTCATTTTTCTGTCCTTCTGTCAAAAAACTGCTCTAACCTAGAGCAGCTGAGGTGAGTTGGGAGAGGGAAAGCAAGCACCTCGCCCATCACTCCCTTCACCTGCCCTCTCACCTCCCAAATCTCCCAGTCCCAAGCCATCTCAGCAAGACACCTCAGTGTTAAATACCAGGTGTTTTCCTTGTCCCGTCTGGTCTTTGATCCTCCTTGGTCTCAGCTGGCCAATCTGAATCCCTCTGCTACACCTCTCTGACACAAGAAAGTCCTGACACAGGCCTTATCTTTCTTGAGCTGAGTTTTCCTCTCCTAGACCTGGCTGGGTCTCCTCTTTCATGTTAGGCTTGTTGCTCTGAGCTGTCTAGTCTGAGCAAAGAGTGTCTGTGCCCCAGCACAGCTGTGGCCTTGCTTGTGGATTGACGTCTGGCATGACATCCTGGGTCCGTGGCTTATCCCATGTCCCTGCACTTTGCCTGGTGATCTGAGCACAAGTGCCTGCTGCCTTCTCCTGCCTCTGCCTGGTGCTATCAGGTCATGTCTTACCCTTTGCAGAGCGGGATAGCTCGAGCCTGAACCTGAATGCAACTCAGCCCGATCAAATCCCTGTGGCCCTGTCTCGAGAGCGACGAAGCCTAGGTGAGCTGGGGGTCTTGCTGGGATTGTTGGGGCACTCACCTGAGCAGCCAGGGGTGGTCCAGATACGTGTCTGAGATACAGATGTAGATGTAGAGGTTATGGCGCGCCTGTATGTGTGCAGGTGTGAGAAGGAGGGTCTGGGCCTGGACTGGGAGCTGGGTGTTACACCCTGGGAAGGCAGGAGAGGGAGTCTGGACTTCTGTGCATTGCTGTGCTTTAAATCCCAGCGGTGCTTGTTTGCTCTAAAGTCTCATCTCCTGCCTGGGCTGCAGTGAGAAGCATCACTGGGCATGGCTGTGCATAGGGAGGGAGCTGGAGGGGTGGGAGAAAGAGGAAGAACATACGTGTGTATGCATGTGAGAGCCACGTGGGCTCCTCCTCTTGCAGCAGAGGTGGCTGTGGTGGGTTGGTGACACTGCAAAGCCCATTTCATCCCCTGTTTCTGTCCCTCCGTCCCAGATGCTCTGGCAGCAGCAGAGACAGCTGTGCTCGCGGAGTGCAAGACGCGGGAGGTGGTCTTCGAGATCTCCCGCAACATGGTGGACAGCACCAACGCCAACTTCGTGGTGTGGCCGCCCTGCGTGGAGGTGCAGCGCTGCTCCGGCTGTTGCAACAACCGCAACGTGCAGTGCCGCCCCACGCAGATCCGCGTCCGGCACGTCCAGGTAAGGGGCGCGCCGCCGCTGATGCCTCCTCCTGCCGCTGCTGCCTCCTCCCGCCGTGCCCCAAGGCCAAACTCAGCTGCTGGGCTCCTGCAGCCGTCTGTCCCCTCTGCACTGGCCGTGGGAGATGTCCGTGCCAGCTGCTGGAAGGGCTGCTGCTGTCCAGCAGCTGGGGCTGTCACCACGCAGGGCTACAGGCACTGTCCCCAGCTGCAGCTCCACAACACCGCCCTTCCTGTGGCTCGAGGCAGCCTTGTCTGCTGTGTTAGAGCAGAAGAAATAGGGTGCTTTTGTCGCAGGAGCTGGTTTTGATGCAAAAAAAGGAGGGTTTCAGTGTCAGTCTCCATCCCCCCCACTGCTGCTGCAGCTTCTTTCCAAGACACGCACTGGAACAGCTTCTCTTTCTCAGCCCAGTTACCTCCTGACCTGCTCCATCAGCCAGCAGACACCTGACAGCTAACCCCTTGCTCTGATCCTCCCCTCACAGCTACCAGTGATCTCCTCACAGCTTCCTCCCAGACAGCTTGTTTAAAAATAATATTCATCCCGTACTAATCCTCTGCCTGAGCCACAAGAGACTCCCCCAGGCAGGCAGGCAGAGGTTGGCTGGGAGAGATTGTATTCACACACAGCCCTTTTCATCAGGAAATTCCTTTCTCAGAAAAGCCAGGCTGAACGAGGAAAAAATGGGGGGGAGCAGGAGTTGTTTTTCTGGAAAAAAACAAGTGAGAGGTCAAAAGCCAGCCTGAAAAAGTGACCTGGAAATGGTTTCTTTGAGGACAGAGGTCTCTCTATTGTTTGGCTGGAAGTGTTTGTCTAGTGAGCAGCGTGTGGTCTGAAGCGTGTGGAGTGGGCTTTCAAGGAAAGATAAACAGCCTGGCTGCTTCAGTGCTGGCTGAGGGATGCTGCTGGGGGCAGTGGGTTTAGAGGAATTCCATCCCAGATGCAGAGCAGAGTGAGTATTTATAGCTTGTGGAGCACTTCAGGGACCGCAGGGTTGTTAGATAAGCTGAGTGGGGTCAGGCCTGGCTGCTGCTGCTGGAGTGGGAGGACCCCCTAGAAAGCTTGTGCCCCGTGGTGGGATGTGGAGCAATGAGTCTTCCCTCTGAGTCAGCACTGGTGGAGAGTCCGGGGGAATTTCCAGAGCACCGCCTTTCACGTGAAACACAGAGCCGAGAGCTTCAGCCCTGCGCGTTATTAAAGAGCTTGAGACAGATTCAGACAGGCCTCAGCAGAGCTGGCGCGGCTGCGTTGCCTTGCTTCGGACCTGAGTTCCTCTCCTTCTGCCCTTCCTGTGGGTTCCTGTGGGAATTATCCCGGTTGCCCCAGGTCTCTGCCATCGCACCTGTCAGAAACAGGCTAGCATGTCTTGCATGTTCCATGTTTCTGTCTCTGATCAGCCAGTCATCCTGCTTAAGCTCTGGCAATAGCTAGGATCAGGGGAACCAGCCAGAGACATCCCAGCTTGCCTGGTCTGGGTCTGCTCTGCTGCCATGTTCAGAATTATCTCCCATACACGGCACCCCTGAATCCGAACAGTGCTCCATAAGCTGCCTTCTGACCCTTTAGGAAGAAAGCCAAGACTGACACTGACTAATTTTACAGAGTGTGAGCCATGGCTGTAGTAATCTTTTTCTTGCCCTCCTCTTGCAAATAGGTGAACAAGATCGAATTTGTCCAGAGGAAGCCAAAATTCACAAAAGTCGTTGTGCCTTTGGAGGACCACGTGCAGTGTCGGTGTGAAGCCGTGTTCCGACCGCCCCCCAGGAACATCCGTCCAGGGCCGCGCGAACAGAGACGTAAGGATCTCGGCTTTAGCAGGATGAGGGGAGGCGTGAGAGGAGGGGCTGGGGAGAGAGAAAAGGGACCTCCACTGGTTTCAATCTGCTTAGCTCCAGTGAATCCCGAGGGTTTGTACCAGCTGAGGGACCTTTCCCGGGGTGTCTGCCTGCCAGGAAGGGGCTGGAACTGAGGGAAGAGAAGGAGGGGAAGGTGAGAGGTGAGGGGAAGGGCATGGTGGGAAAAGAGAGAGGGCAGAGATTGTGGAGAACAGAGGACAAGGAACAGAAGAACAGAAAGAGGCCTTGTGGCCCTGTGGTTGCAGAGCTCTTTGTTGACAGCGTGTGGAGAAGGATATTTCAGCAGGAGCCGTCTGCCCCTGGCTGTACAGACACTCTCCCCTCTGTTTTGGCAGGCTTGTCACCGGCGTTCACCACAGCCGCTGTCTCACAGAGGCGGCGAGTACGCCGGCCGCCGGCACAGAAGAGGAAACACAAGAAGTACAAGCATGTCAACGATAAGAAAGTGCTGAAAGAAATCCTCATAGCATAGAAGTGCTGGCAGGGGAGAGAGAGCACAAGGCAGGTAACAGCGAGCTGCTTCTCCAGTCAGGAGAGGTGTCCTCCTGGGACGTGGCATCTTAGACTCTTCCCACACCACTGGCCACTTGGTCAGTGTGGGGCTACTGCAGGACAAAACCTGGGTTGAGGGAGGAGGAAGAACTTGGTTGGGTGTCAACATGTGCATTCTATTTATGGAATTAAGGCTCTTTGCAAAGTTGGAATGCTCATGCTGCAGCCATCCTTGCTCTCAGGCTCCTCCCTCTCCTTTCCCTGCCTCCCTTTCGGGCAGAGAACAAGCCTGACTTCTCCCTACACCTAAACCCCCTTGGGGTCCGTGTAATTCATCTCTTCTGTGGAGCAACTCCTGTTCTAGTTTCTCTATTGGTTCTCCATTGAAAACAGAGAACTAATGTTGCTCTGGGGATCCCTTTTCCTTTTATTTCTTTAGTTGAGTTGGCAGAAAGACTGAAAAGCAGCAACACTTTTGGTTGATCATTCTCCTAGCGGGAAGCCTGTGTGATGAGAAAGGTCATACCAGGGGAAAGGAGAACTGGAATCTCTGGCAAGAGATCTGGACTTTGTCAGGCCAGGCTCTGATTCTCCTCTCCATGACTTGTGTAAACAGGAGTAATTCCCTCATCATCGAAAGAATTTCACTGGTACAAGGGAAAGGAGACTAAGCCCTGATTCCCCATGAGAGGAAAAGGTCCAGGAAAAAGGGAAAGAGTAGTCAGGGTGCAGATGGGTGGGAGCTGAATTTAGAGAGAGGCAACACAGCTTAACAGGCCCACGCCTCAGCAGTTCCAGCTCTGCTGCAGCCACTTGAATAAGCCTGAGCCACTCATTTCACATTCACTTCCCCTCACCCCGGGAGAGGGGACAGCAGGCTTCCATGTGTGGCATTTCAGGAGCTGGGGACAGGGGGCACCGGGCAGTGTCTTGAGACTGGGATTCCCACGCTTAGCACTACAAGGGCTCTGATTATCCCAGGATTCTCCTGGCCAGCCTAAAGTTCCCAGGGTAGAAATGATGAAAAGCCATGCAAATCTCAGCTCTGGCTCAAGCTGTTCAGGGGAAAAAATAGAGGAGGTCAGAAGTCCTCCCAGGCTTCTAATCTGGCACTTCGGCAGAAATATTTCCAGAGGAGAAAAGGGGATAGGAGGGGAGTTGCAGGGGGCAAAGGGTTACGTGTTCTAATGCTGTGTCTGGTTTTGTTTCACTTCCAGGTTTATTTAATATATTTGCTGTATTGCCCCCATGGGGTCCTTGGAATGATAACTTTTCCTCTTTGTCCATCTGCCTCGACGTCTGATTCAGACGGCAATTGGTGCTTCCCTTTCCATCAGTGGACCTTCTCCCACCAAAGCCTCCCTTTCATTTATTAGCATAATTTTAAAGTTTTACACACACACACACAAAAGGACAAGGATGACCTACATATATATATATTTATATATATATATATATGTGTGAGAAAAGAACAAAGTATAAATGAAACCGTGAAC
>VZRX01013117.1:130517-153197 GCA_013398075.1 Notiomystis cincta | reverse complement strand
GAGGACAGGATGGAAAATGTGAAAAGGAAAGCGGGTCCAATTTCTTCTGAGGGAAGGAGAAAAACAGATGGACAGAGGCCAGAAGGGGAATATTCTCCTGTTCCCTTGTGCTTCTGGTAAGGCTGGGGGGCCCAGCTGAGATCTACTCTTGCACTGGACCTACCTTTTGGAAACAGGCAAATCTCAGATTGCGAGCGGCGACCAATGATGGAAAATGCACTAAGGACTTTTATCGCCCTACCTGGACAGATATATATTTTTAACGTGCGTGTGTATATTTTATTTTTAAAAAGAAAAACCAAAACCACTAAGGTATACAACATCTCGGGGAACAGAACAGAGCAAACAAGCAAAGAAACAAAACAAAGAAGCCAAATGCATTCCCCCCACTCCCTCTTTGCCCTGCTCCTGGTGCTGACTGGAAGGTGTTTGGATCGTGGGGAAGGAGCACACGGCGGCAGAATCGTCTCCACGCCCCCGGCCCCTGCCAAGGGGAGCCATCTTTGCACATGCTGGTGGAGAATTCAACTTTCCAGGCTCGGACTCAAATTATTTTTTAAATTCACTCTGGATGTGTGCGTGCGTATACGTGCGTGTGTGTGTGTGTGTATATATATATATACGTGTGCATGTGTGTGCGTGTGTATGTGTATTTATACATACATATATAAAAATATATATATATATGTTCTTAAATGGATTTCATTCCCCAGTGGCAGGAAGCTCAGAGGCACGTGCATGCATCGGCTTCACTGGGCTGGCAGAAAAGCACACTGTTACTGCAACGTGCCTGCGAGGCTGGGGAAGGGGCAGGCAGAGGCATCATCTGATCCCTCTCTTTCTTGTTACCCTTTTCTCTTGCTCTGCACCACCCCCCACCCCCCAGCACAGCTTCCTTGCAGGAGGTGAAGTGGCACCACAACAAGACCAAGGACAGCCAAACTTAGAAGCATGACTTAATCTCAATGAGCTGTCCTTGCCTGCTTTCTGGTCTTGAAAGCAGAATCATGTCATTCCCGTGAGGTTTTTAACCCTTTCCTGGATGTCCTGCTTATTATGCCTCCACTAATCTCTCCCGTGCCAATGTTCCCACATCTCCCATCGTTTTCCTTGCATTTTCCCTCTCAAATTCCTTCTTGATCTTTACCCATTAGATGTTCCCAACCCACTTAGCTTGGAAGTTGATCCATGATGTGGACAGCTCTGTGTAGGTGTAGAGAAAGAAACGAGAATGGTCTTCACAGTTGGCAGCAGCCGTCTGAGACAGAAATGAGCTCTTCCAAGTGAGGAGGTCTCAGAGAGCAACTGGAGGATCAGTTGTAGAGTCTCTCCTGGGCCAATGCCTGTCTTCGAGGAGGGAGGAGAGCTGTGTGGGCAAGGGCTGGTTTTGCACAGGTCACGGTCAGTAACCATTAGCAGAATTGTTACATATGATGGGAATTCCGACCTTGGAGTCAGGGTCTTGGATTGTGCTGTGCCGGGTGCTGCATACATGAAGAAAATGCCTGTCCAGAGCAATCACACCGCGCTTCTCCCCTGGCACACACACCCCTATTGTGGGGTAAAGCTCTGGAGGGACGTGGGGAAAGTAGCCAAAGCCACAGCCTGGGAGCTGTTACAAGTTGTGGAGGGACCCAGTCCTCATCTCCTGCAAGCCCAGAGCACTTCTCGTACCACTGCCGAGGCAGCACGTTGCTCCCTCCCTCCACCCCCAAGCCCTCAAGTCTTAAGACACTTTCTTATCCTGTTCCAAAATCTGTTTCTTTTGGTTTGTAAATATGGTGAGGTTTTGTTTTATTTTATTTTAATTTTTTTGTCTTTTTTTTTAAATGTAAGATTAATTTATACTCAGTACTGTATTTAAAGTTGTAAAAAAAAAAAAAAAAAAGAAAAAAGGAAATCACCTCTTGAACAGCATTTTCTCTTTCTGTTGTGAGCTGAATGAAAAGCAGAGGCCAAACCAGCTCACCACAGGGCACAGCAGGATTTCCAGGGCCTCCAGTTTCCTTTTCAGCACACTTGTTCTGAGATTGCAGAGAGAAGAAACCAAAGCTGGGAAAGTCCTGAGAGCCCACGCACAGCCCTGCCCACGGCCAGCCTGCTCTGCTCCTCCTTCCTCACTTGGGCTGGGCTGAAATTACTCAGGTGCTGGGGTTTTGTCTTGAAGAGATCCCCTTCTCCTTAGCTGCTCTGCTAGGACACCCAGCCAGAATTTCCCTGTGCTTTCATCCCATCTCCGGATTCCTCTGCTTTGAAGGGCTTGGGACAGTCAGCACTGTTTACACTTCCCAAAGCTGTACAAACAGTCGGCCCCTTCCCTCCTCAGTCACATCGTCCAGACAGCAGCAGTCCTTCCCCTGGTCGGAAAGGCCGCTGCATTTCCCTTTCCTCCCAGCAAGGGAGGTATCACACATCTGGCACTTGGGTGCCATGTGTGGGGACCAAAGGCAGGTTCTGCCCTGTGCCTCAGTTTTGGCATCCCCCCAGCACATGAACAGCACCCTCAGTCCATGGCTCAGCTGTGAGGAACGCAGACCCAAGAGGAGACTTGTGCTGCAGTGGTGAACTCAGGGACATCTGTGTGTAGGAGTAATCTGGGATGTCCTTAAAGGACAAGCTTGACACTCATGAGTGCACACCTTGCTGAACATTTTGGGGTGATGGCATGTTTTCTATGAACCTCCAAAGGCAGGGAGTAATGGTGAGGTCCATCTGCCCCCAAGAATGAAAAAATAGGCAAAAATCACAATCCCCGCTTTGATTTTTGGAGGATAATTCAAGGAAAAGAAAGATTTTTGTCATGAGACATCTTTGAGGGTCTGTCAGCAAGGACTTTGAGAAGAGAGGGGTGCAAAGAGGGGTACAAGGGACAGGAAGCACGTAAGCATCACCCTGGATTGGGGAGTGGGAGGAAAGGCAGGGTGTCCCAGGGTCCAGCACACTGCCTGTCCATGGAGGTCCCCAGGTGCAAGTGCAATCTCCATTTTTAACAGCTTGGAATGAACTGGTGCTGAAAGGCTGCGAGCCCTGGCCCCTGGAGCCACCCCTGCCCAGTGTCTGGCACCCACATGCAGCAGCTGCTTGTCCAGGGGCTTGCTCAGGGGCTTGCTCAGATGCTGCTCGCTCTCCACAGTGCCCTGGTGCATGTTCAGCACAGCTCAGCGTGGAGCACAGCAAGGAGGGACCTGTTTCACTTCTCGGGGCTGGAGCAGGTGCTTTACACCCACCCCACAAAGCCAGGCTGGGGAAATAAATCCTGGCAGCATGCTGCTGGAAAGTGTCTCTGTGCAGGGATGCCAGCTCTGTGCACCCTCTGCTACAGGTGATCTCAGAGGAGCAGAGGAGTTTTGGCAATTCTCTCCAGTTAAATTGCTCAACTGCTGCTTTACCTAAAGGCCCAGTCTTGGGATATGTCATTAACAGGAGGTTCATCTTTTGATGGAGGTAACACATCCCCACCTTCCAGGGAGTGGAGAGAGGCTGCAGCAATGGATTCTCCTGTGATAATGTGGCTCCTGAAAGTGGCAGGCAGATAGAAGAGCAAGGCCAGGGGCTGTTCAGGCACAAGGAGCAAACCCCTGTGTTTTAGAGCCAGACTTCCTGGTTTTTAGCACTGACAGTTTGCAATACTAGAGCTGTTTCATGGGTACATGAAGTGAAAAGTCAGTTTGCAAGAACAGGCCCAGGAAAACCTTTGACTTCTTAATTTATTGGTATTCAGGAATACAAAAAGCTTAAGCTCTCCCCACACCTGGCTGCTCGAGGGAAGAGCCTTCTCCAGCCCAGCCATGTGGCACAAAGCCCACAGAGGTGTTCTCCCTGTGCTCAGCTCGTGCCTCCCTGGCATAAGCTGTGCCCCTACCACGATGGTCACCGTGTTCTGCTGCCTCACCTGTCCATGGAAACCCGTGGAAACCAGTGCCTTCCCTCTTTATCCCAGCGTGAGATAGGGATGCGTTGGAGTGTGGCTCCATCTCATTGTCCATGCACCAATATCTGGTGGGCCCTGGGGGTGGAGAAGCCAGCTGTGCCAAGGGAAAAGCAGGGTACAAAGAAGGAGGAAAATATGAAGAATTGAAAGCTGTTTAGGAAAAAACCCCACAACAAAACTCGTTGCCTGAGCATGCAGCTGTTCCTCACTCGCCTTCAAGCAGCCCGTGACCAAAGGGTGCTGCCCCTCCCTGATCCATGATCTGCCCGTGACCAAGTGAACTTGTTGCAGGCTTGGGAATTTCCCATCTTTAAAGACACTGCAAGGAAGCCAGGCAGCCTCAGCTGTTTGTGGATCTTGTCACAGGGCAGAGCCTGCAAAAACTGAGTGCTAAGAGGAACAGGAGGTAACCCCAAATTCTGTGGGCCTCTCTGGGAGGGAGTGCAGACAGCAGCTTAACACAAGGAGTTAAGAGTCACAGCAGTGGATCCGTGAAGCTCTTGGAATAGGAGCCAGGAGATTAAAGATACCAAAATATAAAATTATGGCAGGGCTCACCTACCATTTTTCTTTCCCCAGCCAGGCAGATACCAGGCAGGGCTCTGGCATGAGGGACTACTTTGGATTCACAGCAAAGGCTGGAGTAAAAGCAGCCTCAAGGGAAACAACCTCTTTTATATGACTTTTTTATTACTATCTCAATGAAGCTGTTTGCAAGGGATTAAGCAGCAACCCAAACACAGCAGGGACCCAGGCAGCAGGGAGGTTTGTGGTTTGACAGTCGATGCACTTTTCAAAATGTTTGCTGTGAATTTTTTTTGCACATGCTGCAAAAATTCAATGGAGGGTGCAGAAACACCAGGCAAGCAGCTTGGCCATAGGTCTTGCCCCAGCAGCTTTGGAAACTCTCAGGTTCCCAAATGTCCTGGCCTTTGGCCATGGCCAAAGCTGGCTGATGCAGTCAGTGAAGGCAGGCTCTGGTCCCCAAACCCAAGGCCCTGCTTGGCTGTTTTCTGCACGAAAAGAAGTGATTTTTCAGCAGGAATCTCAGCACAGACCCAGGGAAGAGCAGAGGAGATGGTGTCAGCTACTGTTGGTCTCTTCAGCTGCGAGCAACAACATCAGAGACAAAAGTAAATGAGGTCAGCACAGGAAAAGTGCTGATGACTGAACCAAAGTGTGCTCCCAGAAAGAAGTCCTTCTTCACACGTGCATCCCCCCCGTGGAGAGGATTTCAGAACTCCCCAGGCCTTGGGAAGGGATGTCAGCAGGCTTCATGGGTATCAGCAGGTTGGGAAGGTGCTCAGGAGAGCTGACATTTGGGCGTGCCGGGGTGTTAGATCCTCCCAGAAAGGAGGGCAGGGTGGTTTGCCTTGACACTGCACGCACACTGGCTTGATGATGTCTTTGAGGAAAAGTTCTGGGAAGTGCCTGCCTTCCTGCAGGGTGGCTGCAATGCCTCCTGGGTGTCTCTCATGCAGAGGGGCTGTGCAAAGTGGCCTATGCCTTTAAAATCTGCAGAGGTGTTATTTAGGTGGAAAAAATATTTCACCGTGACCATGGATATTGTTTGCATTTCAGTAATTGACGGAGGAGAGACACAGATGGAGAGAGAAAAGACCTTCCTTCCCTCTGACAGGTTCAGGAATTTTTTCCACTAATTAAGAAGAAAAACAAAATGCTTGCACTGGGAGGGGGATGGGAGGAAAAGGGGGTCTCCCTGGTGTCCCATAAACCTGGTAGCCATGGACAAAACACCATAATCACAGCATAGCCTTGCCCTGGAAAGTTTGAGGCAGCTCTGGCCAGTGGAAAGAAACAGGAGCACACCTCTCACTCACAGAGGACCCTGCTTTCCAGCATCCCAGGCTGGGTGAGGAGCAGCTCCCTCCCAGAAGGATGCACAAATCCAGATGAGGCTCTTGGTCCGGGAGGGGCAGGACCAGTGCCTGCTGCAGTGAGGTGACAGCCACTGGTGCAAGTTTGTCCCCTGGGAGGGATGGGGGGTGCTTTACACATCAGAGCATCTCTCCAGCTGCAGTGAGATGCAGTCAAATGGCTGTAAAAGGACGGAAATGGGTGTTCCTTGCATTCAGGTTTAGCTGGGATGAGGCTCTCCTGGCTCCACTGAGGCAGGTGTGAACAGCCCAGTAATTGAATCAGGCATTTTCCCAGCATGACCACCTTCAAGTGTGTTAAATGAAACAGAAAGGAGCAGCTGAACAGGATCTGCAGTTTTTTCCCCATGATACATATTTTCCCTTTTCCATGGATAGTCCCACCGGGTATGCTGTGACCTATTGTTGTAGTTATTTATTTACTCAGGTCTTGTAGATGGTTTCAAAGCTCATGGCCAGGAAGGAGCAGCCAGATGCTGTTGCCATGTGAGACACAAAATCTGCTCCAGTTTCCCACTTTGAACACAGATGAAGAGCCAGGTGCAACCCCCAAACCCAGGATTGACCCCTGTTCCCTCCCCTCCTAGCTCTAACCTAGAAAGTGGGATATTTCATTGCAAGCTCATCCTGTGTGATTTTTCCCAAGCAAGAGGTTAGCTGATTGGAGTGGTTTGGGTTAAGGAGCTGCTTCTCTTCTTGGGGAAAGACCAGGGTTGGGTGGAAGGGTGTAGGAGAAGCGTTGGGTACATGGAGATTTCCTGGTGCCATTCCCTGAGGAAGGACAGCCAGCAACAGGGGATTTTTTTTTTTTCCTAGCTGGAAAACATGAATATTTATGAGCTTGGATTAAAAAATTCTCCAAGGAATCTGGGTGCATGTGTGCACCCATCCAGGAAAGAGAGGCCCTAGGGCAGCAAACGCTGGGAGCTGGCACGGTGCTGCTGTGCCCACAGTGGTGCATTGTCTCTGCTGTGGTGCAGATGGGGAAGGATGTCACCACTGCTGGCAGCATCCCTGGCAGGTAGGACACTTGTGGCCACAAATCCACAGTGTCACAAGTGTGAGCTGTGAGCAAGGTGGGTGGGGTTGTCAGTCCTTATGGAACTGGAGTGGAGGGAAAGGAGAGCTTTGTGAGAGCTGGATGCCTGTGCTTGGCCAGAGCAGGTTCCATCTGGCACTGCTGCAGGAGAGAGGTGGTCACTGCAGTGCTTGAACTGGGGAGAGCAACAAGGTCTGCTGCTCCCCAGTGCTGGTAGGACCTGGCTCCCTGCATGGGAGAGCTCACAGGGCCAGGTTTTGGCAGTTAGCAGAGGTCCTTGGACATCTCAGCTCTCCATCACTGGAATGGGATGCCAATAGTTCCCATCCGTAGGTTTGAAAAGGGTCAGAGAAGTTTGTGAGGAGCTGCCAGAACCAGTTACCAAGAGACACAGTGAACTTGTAGCGGAGTGGGAGGATGAAGGTAAAGCCCAAAGGAAGGATTTGCTTTTTGGGAACTTTTTCTTTCACTCCTTTCCACCCCTCACCCAAAGACCCCTCCTGCTTGCCAGGAAACTTGGTTGGGGCAAGCATTTTGCCACCTGGCTTATGCACGCACCAGTCAAGGAAACAATTCTGCAACTGAAAGAGGAAATCTCCGTCCTGGCTATTTCCAACCTCTATTGTTTGTTACCCAACTCATGCTTTACACAGGCCAGTAGGCAAGGCAGCAAGATTGCAACACTATGCATGTGCTTTCAGACACTTAATTTTAGCATTGCATCCTCTGATTTGTGGTACTGAGAAACCCCAGTTCTAAGGAAAGAGGAAACCTGTGTTTCTGACACTTGATTTTGACCATAAAAGGAAGCAGATCATTCGAGTGACCTAACAGGTTTAGTCATTCAGCCTGTAATCCTCCCAGAGTCCAGCGAATCCCTGCTGGGGTTTTCCCATTCCCAAGGAGCTGGATTGCTTGGGAGCCCTGGGCTGGGCTGGGCTGGAGTCCTTGAATGACTGGAGCTTTTGTGCCTCTGATCAAGATCCTGATCTTTGAACCTCTTTCTGGGCAGCACAGGATGCATACACACCTCTTCCCAAGCAATCTCAGGATGGGACTGGCTTTGCCAGCGACTGTCAGACCTTGACACTGTTTCTCCTACAGACCCAAATGTGTTTTTAAGACACTTGTCAACCTGCTGTCCAAAATCTTCCTGCCTTTCCCTGATAACAGGGCTCTCCTCAGCTGCAAGTGTAAAAGGCATGTTGAAAAGAAGTTGAATGTAACGAATTTAGGAATAAACAGCTCTGGAGGGAGCCTCTGTGCAGAACTAAGTTCAAAGTGCAGAAGCCCCCTTTGCCTTGTCCTGCACTGACCACTCTTGTGCAGCATGGCTTAGTCCCCTTCCAGGGAGGGGTAAAAAGGCCTTCCATGCCAGGAAGAAAATTGGGACTGAGGCACAGCAGCTCTTCCCTACAGAGAGAGGCCCTGAGACAGCAAGGACCTGCCTCCCTGCTGAGCAAAGGCATCTAGCTGGTGCTGACTGCAGTCCCACAGATATCCTGACCTGGTATTGCAGGGATTCCCCAGCAGCAGTGCAGCAGAGAAACACACAGACCTGCCAAAATCACAGTGCCTGTGGCAAGTGTCCAGCCCCCAGCCAGGCACCAAACAAACCCCAAACCTCGCCGGCTCCTCGCCCCACCAGTGCCAGGGCAAAGGCATCAGGGGCTGGGATGAGGCTGAGTCCCCTGCTGTGTGCCCAGCCATGGGTGTAGGAACTGCACACAGCAGGTTTTCTTCCCGATGGCTGCAGGGAGGTCTGTTACCAGGACTCCCTCGAGAGCTTCCCAAAAGCCTGTCCAGGCCTAAGAATGACTGTGCTGGCCACTTCCTAAAATGTAGAAGCATCCTTGGGGTTTTTTTTTGCAATCTTGCAGACATAACATGCTTTCAATTCCTCAAAAACAGTGTTCTGCATGTGACCAAAGGCACTGTCCTCCGTCCTCCTGGTCCCTTCCCCTTCCAACAACACATGTGTGTGTGCAGCTGGTGATGGGAATCAGGGAGTCTCCTTCTCCTTCTTTTTCAGGAGTCAATGGGACTATGACATGTACCTGTTCCATTGAGAAAAGTACCAAACCACAGAAGGTGCTGAAAGGGCAAAGTGGGAAGCTGGAGTAGGTGGAACAGGGGTGTGCTTGAAAGGAAGAAAGAACTCTTTCTTTTTCCCAAGTACCTGGTTGTGCAAGACCCAAGGATTGTGATTTGACTGTGAGACAAAACCATCATGACACAGCTTTGGCCGAAGGTCAGCATTGGCCCTGTTTGGTTTGGCGTGTCAAAGGAAAAATGTAAAAAAAAAAGAAAGAAAGAAAAGAGGTCTTCTTGCTGCAATTCTGAAATATCTGAATTGCTGATCCTGGCTCACCTCTGCAAGGGTGGAGGAGCTGGGAGCGGGTTGAGGCAGCCAGGGGCACTTCTGGGGCTCTGTGCTTTCTTTGGGAATGAAACAGGGATGTGGGGGTTTTTCTGCACCCTCAAGAGCTGAAGCAGTGCTGAGAGAAAGAGTGTCCTGTGGTGTCCTCCATCACCATGATGGTTCCCAATGGCAGCTTGGGAGTAGGGGAAATGCCAAGCATCTTTCACTTTTCTGGATACAGTGAGAAGTGCAGTCTGGCTGATGAGTTCGAGACTGTGGAGGAGGAAGGAGCAACAGAAACATGCTTATTGTGAGCTGAATTCAAGGGCTCACACCAGGGTAACTTCTGCCCCTGTATATCCCTGTCCTCCCCATGCACACACTCCAGTGGGGAAGAGAGCTGGGCTTTCTCATCCCGTGAGTGCCCTGTTCTTCCCACTGGACTGTTTTGCAGTTGCAGGCCAAGACAGGAATGCCAGGAATGCGAAATCCCGGCACTCTGCCCTGTGTCCCGTCCGTCTGCCCCCCCGGCTGCCCCCCGCTTCCCTGGCCCGTCGCAAGAACAGGATATTCACCCGAGCAACGAGCGACATACACTCACACACGTCTTGTTATCAGGAAAAAACACTCAGTCAGCGTCTGGAATGGGCTCTAATTAACTGTGTGGCCACTGGGACTTCCCTGGGGGGCCGTGGGGAAAGCACTCGCTCATGATGGGATATGGGCAAGCGGACGGTGGTGGGTCAAATCTTCCAGGGCCACCAGCATGGCAAGGGCTGGAGGTGAGCATCGAGTGCCAGCACAGCCCTGCCATCACCCAGTGGTCCCTTCCCTCCTGGTGGAGCCCCAGGGTGGCAGGGAGAGCCTCTACAGAGCAGAGCATCCACCCCAGTGCAAGATTTCACCCCCTCCTTGCTGTGGCGAAGTTGGGGTCCTCAGGCTGAGAGCTGCCCCCAGCCCCATTTCCCTGTGTTGGCCACCCTGAGTCATGTCAACATGTCCCTGCTTCCAGGACAGGCTCTGCAAAGACGTCCTGTCTCAGGTAAACAGGATCTCGCCGCGCTGTGTGACCTTGTTTACCTCCCCAGAAGAATTTGGCTGGAATTTTTTTTTATTATTTTTTTTCTTCCTAAGGGCTGGTGAGTCACCCTGCAGAAATGTGTGCTGCCTTTCCACACTGACTCACCTCTCTGCCCACACTTCTGCCTTTCCCTCCTGCCCCCCAGCTCTGGGGTGGTCAAGAAGCCCCTGTTTCACTGATGATGCAACCCAGGTACTGGTGCTGGTGCTGGTGCCAGTGGACGTGGCAGTGGCATCTCTGCCACAGGAAACACAGCCAAGCATTCAGGCAGCCCCTGTGCCAAAACACAGGAAAAGCACCAAGAAATTACCCCGTGCATTGTCAATTCCAAAAACACCAAAGAAAACAAAACAAAGCAAAAAAACAACCAGAAAAAAAAAAATTGTCCTCAATAGAACAATTGCCCAGAAGAATAGAAAAGAGAAAAAAAAAAAAAAAAAGAGGCCAATGGAGCTGGCTCAGTGCCAGGACCCTTGTTTTCCTTTCCCAACACAATGCACGTTAAATAATACTTCCTTCTCACAACAAGGCCCTCCTGGGCCGGTTTTTGTTTTTCTCCCCTGCCGTGTGGGGGTCGGTCAGCACAAATGGCTCCCGGGAGCATCGGCACTCCAGGGCTGCTGCTCATCCCACTGCCAGGGATTGCCTGTTCCCAGCACTGCAGAGAAGGGAGGTTGGGCTGTTGGCCTCCCCCTCAGCTTTCTCGTGGGGAGCAGCAGGCCCTTGAGCCCTTCTCCTGACCTCTCCCACCCATGGGCATGGCGCAGGTTTAGCCTCTTTGCAGGCTAACATCTCCTCAAGGTAAACCAGGTGGTGGCTGTCCCAAACCACTGCTGTGGAACCACACTCAGGCTGCAAAGGCATCCACACAAACTAATCACAGCAGCCATATCACACGTGCTGATTTAGTGCCAGATTAAATATAACAGAATAAGAGAGCAATATACATTACACGGGGGAGGAAAGGCTTCATGACATTTCTGACCAGGCTTCCAGACTAGGACCAGGGAACCCCTGTTACTTGCACCTTGGCCCTTCAGTTCCCCTGTGGTTTGTAGTCAGTTTTCTTTCCTTCAGGATTTCTCTTCCCAATGACAGTGTCACTGGCACCCAACTCACTGTATTTAATTGTCTGTGTTGCGGATGAATCCAAGTAAAACTCGTTTTGTTTATTCTAACTTCTTTCCTGAGAAATTTAACATCTGAGATACTGTGCCTGTCATTTGTTGGCCCTGTCAATCAATGGTCTCCAAGGGGCTGATCAGTTCCATATCCCTTTTGTCTGAGTATTATTGAGATTTCTGATTAAATAACAGGTGCAAGGAAAAAAGGAGTTGTCCTCCTTTAAATCAAACTGAGACCTTTGTACACAAAATGACACCACTCCAGCTGTATATGTGTCTCCCCAGATTTCTGCTTTCTTACATGAGGACACGGGCTGCTGGGCAAAATGGACCCAGTGGCTCTTGTGTGCTCCCAGACAGGGCACATCTCTGCTCCTGACAAGGCCCAACACTCAGTCAGCAGCTCTCTCAGCTGGCCAGCCTTGTCCTGGTGCAAGGCTAGAGGGGCAGATGCTGCAGTGCAGCAGCAGGTGGCAAGTCTAGTAGGTGTTCAGCGTGCTTGCCCAAAGTTGAGCAAACTCATTTGTTTCAAGGATTGCCTTTGCACACTGACGTTCCTGAGGCAATCCACAAAAGCCAGATCCAAGGTCCCACCTACCTGCATTGTCTGGGCTCAAACATCAGTTCCTGCCTCTGAGTAAGGATTTGTGTTCTGGGTGAAGCCAAATGCTTTGTGAAGGTGAGATCTTCTTGGCACTGTTTTGGTCTGTTCTTCTCCCATCCAGATGAGCCTGTCCCCTGCTACTGTGGTCAGTCACACCAGCAGTCAGAGTGATGTCACTGACCAACCTCTTGGTCAGTGAAAGATGATTTCTGAACACATTTGACCATGTCAAAGAGGTGCTGGAGATGGATTAGTGGGAGCTAGGAAGGAAATTGGGCCAGAGCTAGAACATAGCTTGCAGCCCTGCAGAAGCAGGGTGTTTGTGTCTGAGTGTTTGTACTGCCCCTGTGTTTGCTGTGCCCTTCAAGTATTCCCAAATCTCTGTTCTGGACAACAGTAGGATTCACCTTGGCTCTGAAGTCTCAGCCAGCTGTCACATATCCCTCAATAATCTACAGAGTGAGATGGGCATGTCCAGAAAAAGAACTCAATTCCCTGGCTTAAATTTCTTAAATTTGGGATGAACTATGCTGTGGCAGTGCTCAACACTCTCTTTTGTCTAGAGAAGGAGACAAGGGCTGTTAGTGTTTGACTGCTTCATTTTCAGTCAGCTCAATTTAAGGTGCTTAATTTTTAGCTGACAAATGCCAAGAACAGTGAATCCCACCTCAGGAGAACAATGTACCAGTGTATGACAAGCAGCAGCAAGTCCAGGAACACAGCTCCTCTCTTGATTTATTTAACAGCTACGGTTATTGCTTAAACTTGATCATGGGAACCACTGTCTCAGCAAAATCCATCTTGCTCAACATGCAGAGTGTGCCTTGTCCTCCAACAGTTCTGTCAAAGAAGATGTCCCTCAGGAGCCTCAAAACACGTAGGAAAGAGTGGCAGGGGCTAGCAATTCACATCTAAGTGTGGGGTTTTCCCTAGATCTGGCATGGCACTTGTTTTTATCAGCTGCCTAACCTTTGGCAATTCACCAGCTCTTGATAAGGCAAGTAAAAACCTGGAAAAGACAAATCCAAACACTTGGGCCAAATTACTGTGTACATAGAGGTGTCCTGGTGCCTGGTGGGAACAGCCAGGTTGCCCATATTTTTCCCTGGTCCAGGGCAGCCCCTGGGCACCATGTCTCAGTGATGAAGAGCAGCGCTGCTGGCAGATCTCCCTCCTGCCAGTGAGACCTTGGTGGAAATTTTATCCAGCAAATGTTTGTTGCTTGGCCTCTTCTGTTAAGGGAGCAGATGCTGAAGGTTGTTTGGCTAGCTGATTAAACAAATCCCAGTGTTTTCTGCCAGACCAGGTGAAATCAAGTCTTTTCAGCTCCTCAGTCCTTACAAGATCATCAAGCAGCATTCAGCGGCTCAGTTACTGCTGAATATTCAGCTTTGAGAGTGTCATTCCAACCGAAGCCCTAATAATAGCCATGAATCCACATTTCAAATGGCTCTTGGAAGCACCAGACAACTACAGTACAGAAGGGGAATATTCAGGTCAGCTCTTTAAACTATTTTTAATGTTCTTTAGGACTCAGACTTGGAGGCCTGTGTAGATAAGTGGTGGGCTTTGCTGGCCACGGGACACCTCATGTGTGAGCCTGTTCAGGGCTGTGTCAGTGCTGTGCCAACTCACCAAACTGAGGAATTTTCCATGTGACTATCAGAATGATCACTTCCCATAGCAATCTGCCACAGGTGCTGTTTTAACTGGGAAAGTCTATCCCTGCTCTGATTTCTCCCCAGTTGCATCCATTACTGGGATGCGTGATGGAATCCTGCCAAGTTCATCTGTATCACAGAAAATGGGAAGCAATGGTGGTGACATCAGCCATGGCTGAGCGCTGAGAAGTCATGTGAACATTTATTAAAGGAGATGTAAGACACCACCCCATCTGTTTGGTATCTCCCAGCTCCCTTCACTCAGATATAAACCTCCTGCAGATGATGCCAACCCCAGTAGTTCAATGATCCACCAGTGCATGACCCATTGCTCCTCTCTCCTTTGGTGAACAGAGATGTTACTGGAGATAAAATTACTACTTAATGTTTTCATTGCCATTACTTTTGTACATCCCTTTACAACAAACTATCAACTCTCAAAAGAGGATCAATTTAGATTAGATGTAGGGCTTTATGAGGTGTTGAAACACTGGCAAATGTTGCCTAGTGAGGTGATAGATGACATATCCTTGGAAAAATTCAAGGTTAGCTTGGACAGGTCTCTGAGCAGGTCGATTGTGTTGAAGATGTCCCTGTTTATTGCGAGGGGGTTTGACTAAATGATCTTTAAAGGTCCCTTCCAACCCAAACCATTCTAGGATTCTATGAAAACCACTGGCCATGGCATGAGGAGCTGCAGCAGTCTGCCTTGAGAGGAGGCACATGCATAGTGACAGCTTTATGGTGACATCTGTAACATTGATTGTCTATTTTTTCTTTATTTTTTACAAGCTATCCTACAAAATAATTCTATTCATTGGCAACTTTCTTGACACGAACTTCCAGGGGTTATAATGACTCAGGATCCTACAGAGTCCTACAGATTTTAAGGGGGTTCAATCACCCACTTGGCCAAACTGTACCTGTCAGTCCTGCTGAAGCAACAGTTTTCCTCAGAAACAAATCTACCTACACTGCAATTTCAGGCTCTTCCTGAGAAAGGTTTTTCTGAAATGCAGCGTAAGGCAGAATCATTTCAGATGGGAAGCGTAACTGTCTACTGAGAAAAACGGGAACATACGCTCCGTTTTAAGCCCATTACAGAAAGAATTAGAAAGTCACGCGGATGCAAAGCTAATATCATCCTCTAGATAGTAACTGCTGCATCTAGTACTGCTCAGCAATGTGCAAAAATAGAAGTAGACAGAAATCCACGCAGACAAAAGCCAAGATGTTTTTCTGACGTCAGTCAGGTGCCCAGACATGGCTCCTGAGCTGTGAACATCCCGTTGGCCTGACTGCCCCAGCGACCCCTCCTCGCCCCCATTCTCCCAGACACCTGCAGTTTCCTTTGAAGCAGGGACATGGCAGGCATTTCCCAGAGACATGTCAGGACACAGAAGGAAAAGCAGAGAGATGGATTCTATCTGTCAACTCACGATGAAATACAGTGACAGCCCCCCAAGTCCCAAAAGAAAGCTCAAATTTTTTCTAGTTAAAAAAAGTGTTTGGCTCATTCCCTAGACCAGCTGCTTCCTACATAAGTAAGAGGCATGCACAGTGTACAGAAAAGAATATTTGACATTCCTAATCAATTAGATAAGGGGAAAAAACAGTCCATTTTCCTGTTCAAAATAAAATTATCGTGGTTATTTCAGATTTCAAGGGCATTTATCTTTCAGCTTCAGACAGAGGGGCACTGAGTAGACTGCAGGTTACTGACCCAGAGCTAGAGAATGACTAAGCTGCCAGCTGGAATGGAGGAGCCCAGGCTCAGCTCTAGTGGAACACTGGGATGGGAACAGCTGTGTCAGTTGTCAGCCAAGTCAGGTGTGCCTCAGCAGAGCCAGGCCTGTACCAGGCCAGGAAAAACTGGCAGCATGGGAGGAGGGAGTTAAAACACCTCAAACCAGATTGTTTGAGGGAAGCACTCCCAGATCTTGCCCGCACACTCCCTGGCTTTGAAAACTTGTGTAAACATTTAGCCAGGGAAATGCCAAGGAAATCAAGGTGAGGAAGAAGGTGGCACGAAGGGCTGTAAGAAAACATAGGCACCTTCCCAACCTGTGTTCAGCTCAGGATGTTTCAGTGGAAAAGGCACAGCCTGAGATGTGTTGTGTATCTTTTACTCAAAAGCACAGGAGGCTCCAGGCCCTGGGGCAGGTGCCAGGCACCACTGCCAGTCTGGCAGCAGAGGCAAAAGGAGCATGTTCAGTGGCATGGTGCCCTCTCCTCGAAGATCATGTGTCTCTGGATCACCAGCAGCCTTTGAGGCCTCTCCACAGGCCAATGGAGAATGGATGAAGCCTTTGAGAGGACCGACTGTGCTGTCTCAGTTCAGAGGAAAGCAGCAGCTCCTTTGCAGTGCCTTGGTGCAACCAGAGTGAGCAGGTGGGCTGCAGCTCCCTGGTATGGGACTTACCCAGGCAATTACAGGCTCCCCCTGCAGTTCTTGGCGACTTCAGTCCTGGACAGCCGTATCAGAAGTCTCAATTGCTGCTGCTTTGCACTTGCAATACCAAGCCTGTGTTCTTCTATTTGTCAGGATAGCAGGTTTCCCCGGGAAAAAAATACATGCAAATAGGGCAGCCAAGTGTCCGAGCCTACAAACGCCTGCCCAGACCCAGCAGAGCCCTCTGGAGACTGCTCTCACACGTGGAATCTTGGGCCTGTAGTGCCACCTAATGAACAGGCGCAGCTCAGAGCCCACATGGAGGCTGCTGTGTGCAGGGAAATCAGGCGAAGGCACTGGGTAGGGCACTTTGTTACTCTCTATTGCCTTTCAACCCTCTCTCAGTGCTTCAAAAATTACTTATTTGATCCTCACAACCCAGCTGTCAGGCAGCAAATAATAGTAACAACCCTGTTCTGTTGAACAAGTTGAGGAGCAGCTTTTTGCTGAGCCCGAATACACAAAACAAGTGTAGTTGCCTAACAAATGAGAGTTAACTCCTTTTTCCACATCGCTTTTGGAAACAGTGCTTCAAAGGAACAGGGCAAAGCAGTGACATGGTGCATTGTTGCAATTTGCATCCTTCTCCTTGGACTCACTGGCTTGTTTGCCATGCACCAACAGGATCCATGTGGGAGACAAGCCATGAACTCTCATCCTTCAGGAGGCAGAAGCTGAGTTCCATTTGGTTCGTGAGGATAGTGGTCAGGCATGAGGACCCAGAATGGCTTCCAAGGTACTAAAGGATATTCCTTTAGGAAGAAACCAGCTGGTGGGTTTGGGTTTTTTATGTAGGACATTGTCAAGGAGAACAAATGTTCCACACAAAGTGCAAGTTTCTTGCTAGTCAAGGCAAGTGCCTTCTCAGATCCAGAGAGCAAGGCACTGAGGTGCCTCCCAGGACTGCATTCTGGTTCCTGGCTTCTACTGAAATAAGGAGGCATCCCAAGGGACAAACCATCACCCAGGGCAGGGAGCTGCCTTGAGGTGGCAGGGAGTTGCCTTTAGGCATCGGGCAGACAGTGTGGGAGAGTTCAGTTTCTCCCTGGAGCTTAGGAGCCAGGGCTCTGCATTCTTCCTTCTCCATTTACCTTTTCTGTTGTGATCTCAGGTCAGGCACCCACCAGAGCAGAGGCCTTTCTAAAGGTGCTGTCACAGGCACAGCATGTATGTAAATGGTCACAGCCCTTCCCCAGAAATGGAGGGTCTGAGCTAAGCATTCTCCTCAGCCTGGAGGGACTGTAACACACTTTTTCCAGCAGCCCAGTGTGCTCCACCCCACACAGCATGGCATGGTTTAATGTGGTAGGTGGAGAGCACCTCCCAGGTTCAGCATCCCAAGGGCATAAGCCACACGTGTCCTGGCACGAAGGCTGGGAGCCTGCTTCTGGCACCAAGCAGCAGATCTGGCCACAAATGCCAGTCATGTCAGGACTGCACAGACGCTGAACCTTCAGCTGAGTGTGAAACAGGCTCTAGTCCCATAGCTGGTTTTTAAATCTTTGACATTTTTCAGAGTGCTTCGGGGGTGAAGGAAGTGAGCACTGCCACTCTGGCCCTTCTCAAAGGAAGGAACAGGGGACATACACTGTCTCACATGCAAGCAGTCCTCTGTGAAAAGGAACATTTTTAGGGCTGGATGCTCTACAAACAGGCAGTGCCAGGAGAAGATCATACGTGAGAGTGGGAGTCTTTGGAAGTTTTAAGCAATGAACAGCTGAAGAAGTTTCCATAGAGCATGTGGGAGCCAAGGCTTTTCAAAGACATATCATATGTCCACAGATGGGCAGCTTTCACTAAAACAACAAAACTCAAATTAATTGAAACAACAAAACTCGATTTCATTGAAACCACAAAAATGTTTTAAAAGAAAACAAACCACAAAAGCACTTATTTTCTCTTGCCCACCCACACTTCTAGTCTAAGCTTCAGAGCAATGAAAATCCTACTACAGCTTCCTGTAGAGGAATTTATCTGCAATGTGTGTTTTGTGTACAAAACCAACATGGTTCACTCTTGCTGTGACGGTCAAAGTGGCCCAGAAAGAAGGAAGACTGATCTCTAGCTAAGTGTTTATCTTGGAAAGCAGACATCAGTGTTTCAGCACCTTCACTAGGACATGTTTAGGTATTTTGCATGAATCAGGCACTGGATGACACGTAGACATAGCCAGGGGTTGTGGTCAGGACATAAATCTCATCTTGCCCAGGAAAAGGACTCTGCCATAGCTGCTCCATCACCCAGTGAACTCTGAATTTGTCTTGCACTGAGCAAGTGATTCAGTGGGTGAATGTGTATTCCCATTGCTCTTGAGAAAGATAATAGCCTGGTGTTTGGGGCAGTCTCTCAGAAGGTGGGATTTTATGGCTTTGAAGAGAGAGGAGGGAAAGGACCTTGATCACCAGCTCTACTGGGTTTGCACAATAATTGTTGAGCTATCCTTTAAAAGGCAGGAAAACAACAAACCCTCTTCCAGTGGCATTTGCAAAAAGTGGTAGCTGTTATTTTTGCACTGATCCTGCTCTGGGAAGTAGCTGAGCTCTTCAAGGAAGTCTGGGAAGAAACACCTACCTGGGAGTTCCCAGCCACACCTGGCTGTGAGACAAGGTGCAGAGGAAAACAGCTGCCCACCAAGTTGATCTAACACTAAAGGACAAGTGCCAGTTGTGTTGGACTGAGAGGAGCACAGTCTGGGATTCTGGCTTACCATTCCACTAAAATGGTCCTCTAGGGGCCTTAGATTTGCACCCAAGACATGGCCACATTTAAAGAGAAGTGCTGAGTGCTCACATCTAAAGAGAATGGAAGGCTGCAGTTGACAACTGTGCTGTACGCTGTGTAAGGGGTGGAGATGGGCAAAAAGCGGTTAGGGATGGAAACAAAATGACATGGCAAGTACTTTTCTTCATGACAGATCTCAACCACAGCTCTCAGGGGGTCCTCTGCTTGGGCCAGATGGTGTCCCCTCTACTCTCTCAGATGATCCTTCCTCTACCCTCTAGGACTAGCTCCTTTGGCAAGGCTGGGGGCCTTCCACGTTTCTTTTCCCTGTGTCTGCTGTATAACACTCGGAGGCAGAGCACTCCTTTGGGCTGGGGCTCACTGGCCATCCAGCGTGGGGAAATCCTTGTGCTGGGAGCAGACCAGAGCCAGGTGAGGAACACACGGCTGCAAACACACTGTTGGCTGGCTGCAGGTGCCAAGGGCTCGGGGTAAGCCGAGGAGCTGCCAGCTGGCAGCAGGGGGCAGCTGCATTCCTTCCACGCGTTTTAAGAAACAACGTTAGAAGTACTAATTGATGGGAGCGTACCGACATGGTGGTTTTCCTGGTGCCCTCGGGCTTTACTGCACTGATACCCGCTGCATCCTGCGTGTACCTTCCATGCTTCCGTGGGGCAGGCGGGGCTGCTCCCCGGGGCCAGGGCAGCACCGACCGTGCCTGTTCGCTGCTCTTTACTCTGCGATGTGTTAGGAGGCTGCCTGCCGGAACCGCAGAGTGCAAATAAAGCGGACCTGCGCTTGCAGGGCAGCAGGAGGAGTGCCATTACTGCTAATTAGACACGCAGCACCGCAGCGGGAGAGGCCGGCTCACCCACCGGCTCGGCGATACCTTCCCCCCGAATCGACCGTCCGGCTCCCCAGGGCTGCCAGCTCCGGGACATCACGGAGGCTGCCAGGGCTGGCTTCTGCTGCAAGGTCGTTTCTTGAAGCTCCACCAAGCAGCGTTTCCTCGGGGATGTGCTAGGTGGTTTTGAAGCCATGCTGATCTTTGCTGCAGTCTTCTGAGGGGAAAAAAAAAAAATCTTTGGCAGGATTAGGCTTTGTAGAATATAAATGACCATTAATAAATTTTTAGTGTTAATGTAAGTGCTTGTATCAACTGGAAGCTGAATCGCTTAATCAGGCTAGCAGCAATTAAAATGGTAATTTTTTTCTGTACTAGATTCTGCTCGCAATTTTTACTGAAGTAAAACTCTTTGAAGTTAATTGGAATTTTGATTAAAGCCTCCTGGATCTGGGTCTCTGAATTTGTACTAAGGAAGGTTCAATATTTGCTTTGGTTTTCTGCACATGGAGTTCACTGCTATATATTAGTGCAACTGTACAATTAGTGGTAACAAGAACAACTCCAATAAAGATTTCTGTAATCTAGTTCTTGATATACTTCAGAGAAGGTCTTTTATCACAGAATGGCTTTTAAAGTACTGCTAAAACAGCCTGTAAGATCTGAAAACCGTGATTGATTAAATTGTTTGCCTTAATTATTTCTAGTCCCAACGAATGGCTTAGTAACATTCACTTAACGGTAATTCAGAACTTGGATGGGGTGGGAGGATGGGAGATGTTCCTGCTCTTTCCCTCCAGCCCTCAGGTTTTGGTTGCCAACTCGAAAGAAAAGAAAATCCTACTGAAATTACATTACAACCATGCGTAGGATGAACAGTAACTGCGGTGGAAGATCTTTTAAAGGTAACGTTTTGTCCAAAATGTTGCAAAATAAACCCCAAGCAAACACAAAACCCTGACCAGACTGCAGCGAGGCACTCTGGCATTTTGTGACAAGCACTTCCAGGCAGAGCAGAGCTTTTCTGAAAGCTGTGACACATAATTGGTGCAAATATTGCTTAAACTTCGCTTGGGTCAGTTGCTGGTGTGGGAAAAGCAAAAAGAAAGAAGGGAGTAACCACGTGGAAATTACACCGATAATACCAAGCATGTGGCTTCTTACCATGTATCTCTCTTTATAAGAAGTCTGTTAGAGCTTATGATCAAAATGCAGGTCAATTTATTTTTGAGAACTCCTTTGGTATCCGTTATCAAAGTTTATATATATATATGTATATATATATATATGTATGTATTCTTGACCTGAAGGAGACATATATTAAATAAAAAGTGATAAACATCCTGGACTAAGAAATGCAAAAGTTTATCAATAATCAAAATAACCGAAAGTTTGTTGTGACTAAGGAGTTTCTTTCGTTCTTTTATTTTATCCTAATGTGGTCTTAAAGCACAGTTTCTTCCATTTTCCAGTCTGACACCTCAGCAAGCAGATTCAAATGTGAGGAAAAGGAATATAAGCAGGTCCTTGCAATTCAGAGATATGTTCTGTTCTTCTTTTGTGTCTACTTTTCCTGAAGGTCTTAATTTTGAAAAACAAAGAAAATTTTACCTTAAATATTTTTCCCTATTCCCACTAAAACACCAACACAGAATATAAGAAAGGAAGAATTAAAAAGATCAAAGCTTTTAATTTTTATTATTATTATTAACAATAGATTTGTAATATAGTATAAACATCTTGAATATACAAAAGCTATGCTATTAAAATACCAAAACCCTGTTATAAACTGCTAGTTCTGCCTAATGATTATCCAAAGGGTCACCATTCCCTGACAGTGGACTTTGAGTTCTCAGATGGCTTCAGCAAGGGTAAGCAGTTACCAATCCATGCAGTTGCCAGTTACCCAATTCATACCCGTGGACACAGTATGTTGTGTGAAAATTAACACTTGCAGACTAAATGACTGAGATTAACACACTTTCATTGTATATTTGCCATTTCTGTGGTAAGGTTTGACCTATCTCAGACTTTGCATGCCAACAGCACCCAGTGACATTCAGTCACAGCAGAGGAGCAACTGAGCACGTCCGTGGGAGAGTAGGTAGTTGCATGTGTAGAAACTCTTATGTAAAAAGTTTCCTAGGAGACTTCAAAGAAAAAACCCTCAGTCTGTTGTTTGAAGCAGTGGTTGGGAAGCACAAGCACGTTTCTGCATAGCAGATTGGTGTGCAGGGGAGCCCAGATATCTGAATGTCTGCTCATGATGTCCCTGTTTTCTCATGCTTCACCCAAGAAAGCCTTGGTCGCCTTGAAGAGGTGGCCTGAGGTCCTGCTAGTTCCACGATGACTGATGGCTAAACGTGTGCTACATCCTCAGAGCCCCTTTGCGCTGGCAGAGGCACCCAGGACCCTGGACATCTCATCGGCCACACGGACACAGCTGGATCGACACTGAAACCAGGATCATCAGCTGGATCAACGCTGAAACCAGGACTCTCATCCCATCAACTGGACTGACACTGGAACCAGGACTGGTGATCCCTTTTACTCTTTCTTTCCCTGTTTATTTTTCTTTCTTTCTCTCTCTCTCCCCCCTGCCCCACACCTCCCAGCGCCTTTTAATTCATCTCTTCTTTTCTCTCTCCCGTCTCATCTTATCCCTTTTTCCAAAGCCCGCTGCCGTGTGCTCATACAGCAGGTCAGGGACTAACATTCCAATTCCCACGCCACGTGTTTAATTTACTAGCAAAACTTTCTGATCGTTTCCGAGCCCTCAGACTTTCGTCGTTGCTTTCCACCACGAGCTTTGAGGAACCTCGGGTGCCTCCTTCCCCTCAGAGGCGGGCCGTGGCCGGCACCTGGCGCTGAGGCACCTGCGGCGGCTGCCCGGGCAGAGGAGCCGCGCCGGGCTCCTGCCGCAGCGCCGCTCCCGCTTCCCCAGTCGCCGCCGCCGGCTCGCG
>VZRX01013117.1:119386-130315 GCA_013398075.1 Notiomystis cincta | reverse complement strand
CCCGCGGGGGGACACCGGCAGCTGCCCGAGGCTGGCGGGAGGGGGACACACGTGTCGCCCGTGAGGTGGTGCCGGGCGGAGGGGGGGCTGTCGCTGCTGGAGTTCAGCCTGTCTGCAGGATGAGTGCTGGTGGCACCAAGGAGGGGGGTTGGGAAAGCTCCCGTGACTCAGTTTCCCCAGCCGTGGGAGCGCTCCCGTCCCCGCAGTGTTGCAAGGATTAACCTGTAGGCATGCAGCGTGGAGAGATGCTCCGGTGGAAAGTTCCTTATAGGGCAGTGCTTTCCAACCTTGGGAAGCTGATGAGCCCCCCAAGAGGAAAATGAAACTGGTTCTCTGCATCAAGTACCCGAGTGCTTTCCTTGCTCTGCTCTCCTGTAAAGGTGTCTGTGGCTGCAGCAGCGGCTCTTGGAGAGTGGTCGTCCTGCATGCACAAAGGCCTTTGCCATGCTTTGGGAAGTGCTCAACAAACCCCTCAGTACAACATTAAATATTTTGATAGTTGTTCACATTGCTTGCGGAGCCCTTGAATGTAGTTTCCAATCACTACACTTTTTTTTTTTTTTTTTTTAAATCTTGTAGTTAGAGTGAAAAAAAACAAAAAGGGTAGCTCTGAACTTCAGCTGTGAGCTGCTGATTGCTTGGGTCGAAAGGATGAGTGCCTGTGATGGATGGAACAGTGTTTGAGTAGAGCGTGTAGCAAATGGAAAAGAACACGTCAGAATCGCTACATAGGTTCTGAAATACTGTGTTTCTTCTCTCTGCTTAAAAAAAAAACAAACTTCATCTGACATTTGCTCATGGCATACATCTCCTTCTTGCATTTATGTGTGCTGACTTCTTGTAGGCTTGCCTGTGAATATGTGAATGGTTCAGGCTTGCTCTCTGGTTGGCTTTTAGTGTTCTGCCTGCAAGCCTTCTGCAAAGCTATGCTCCAGGCTGATGGTAGTACAAGCATGCTTAAACACCCCTGTGTGCCCAATTTTTGGAGAAAAAGGTATAGAAAAGTGTAGTTGAATGAGGAAGTGGCTATGTTTTGAAAATAAAATGATAGGAAACAAGCTTTTTGGTTGCAGAGTTCAATCTGTTGATTGGTTGCATCTCATACTGTAGCCCATATTTGGTTCCACAGTTCACCTGTTTTCTTCTGCCTTTTTCCACCCTCAGGGTAAAGTAGAATACCTGGTGAAGTGGAAAGGATGGCCCCCAAAGTAAGTTGTGTTTACTTGTCTGTTTCTTCTTTAATATTCCATAATAGCTTGCACTGTGTCTCTGCAATTGAGCGTTTAATTCATAATGGGTAATGGCTTGTCCCTCATTTCAGCAACAATAAACAAAACCAAAGAGCCACAAACCAAATCCAAATCTGTTTGTGAATTGGCAGCTAAGGAATACAAACTGTTTGCCAGTCTATTCTGACTGGGTTTTGCCACCACTGAAATATTTCATTGAGACACTTTCTAGATACAAATGTTTTTAAATTCATTATGAGTTCAACAAAGAACCCAGATTCTTCTGAACTTGGAATGGCTCCTGCTTTTCTGAGTCAGCACTGAGAGGACCCCACTTTATTTTTAGAGCTGTCTACAGTCTTTTAAAATAGAAAACGTGTTGATGGTCCTGTCTTCCTCTCCTACTGCTTCCCCTCTGCAATTCACCAACGGAAAGGGGCAATGTTTCAGGTTTATTGATTGTGGCCAAATGCAGGTGATCTTTGTCCCTTGAAAATTGCCGCCATGCCTTCATTTCCTTGTCTAAAACCTCCTATTATTTTGAGTGCCTTTTCTGCATTTGCTTTGGTTGCTACACTGCTAAAGGGAAGAAAAGTTAGGGTTTTTTTCAGCATTGCTGTGCACTGTTTACAGACACTTCTCATTAAAATGCAGCTGCTTCTGAAGAAGAGCGACTGCTCTGTGCTTAAGCAGTCTGTAAAATGCTTTGAGATTAAAAGGATTAGGTAACTGGAGAATATTACTATGTCAGCTAGCAGCCTAGTAGAACAGCCTCCTGGCCAACCCATATGGGGCCCTGTCTTTGCTTTTGTGTTTGTGCCTGTGTGTGTACATACACAATGTGCGTGGGCACAGCAGTGTTACACACGCAGTTGCTCTGCGTTGTTGCTAAGCAAAGGGAGCTGCTTGTTACGGGTTCATCCTCACAGCTGCACAGAGGAGCCCGCCAGGATGGTTCTGACAGGCTGTACCTTGTGTCCAAGAAGCTGAAATGTGTCCTTGGGTGCCTAATTGTCATGCTTAATCCTTATGGTGATGGGCCATGTGTGAAAATAGGCAGGTTCCCCTCTGCGGTGGTGGTGGGAGAGGGTCACTTTATTCTTGAGCGTTCTGCTCTCAGAGTGTAACCTTGTGCACTTGTTGAGCACCCAGCTCCATGTAGCATAGGTCATTCCTTGGACTGCTTCAGCCTTAAATAGCCAAGTCTTACTTAATCACTGATAGAGGGTGGGAATGTATTTGGAGCCTGCAAGGCCTCATCCCCTCTTGGCCAGAATAGTGATGTTTATCCCATTCTCCTTTCAACAAACGCATTGAAGTCCTTCTCTTGTAAAGTCCCTTGCCAAGAAGGTGGGCTGAGGCATGGTGTAATGTTTCTTGGACAGAACAGGCCTTATTCTTAACTGCTGCCTTTCCTTGTCCTGTGCCTTGGAACTCTGGGGGGCACAGAAACACTTTGGGGAATTTAAAGCACAGCTCCCCCAGGAGCAAGGTCACGTCAGGGTTCTCTCATTTTGATGTGTGGCATGTCCAAGCATCTTCCCTCTTCCCCCAAACTCCAAATCTGAAGACGGTTTATTTCTTTTTTTTCCTTCCTCCTGCCCACCTCCACTTTAATTGTTCCCTCAGTGGTTTGAATTACTTAAACCCAAGATGCTCAGAGCATTGGAGTCACTTTCATCCCACTAGCAGTCTCTGTTCCTTGTTTCTAAACATACATATGCCCGTGAAGGCATGCAGCACCACAAGCTGTTTGTATGTTTGTGTCTGTTTCCTCATCCCACGGCATTCCCTTCCTTAATTACCAACCTTGTTGCATTGCTCTTTATAATCTGTCTACCTATTATCCTTTCATTCCCATTGGAAGGATCATGGAAGGGAGTAAGGATAGTTCAGTAGTTTACTGCTTTCACATGCAATTAATATTTCACTTTTTTCCCCCTCTTAATAAAAAATTCTTGTTCATGCCCATAACCTCAGATTTCTGGATTGCACTGCTGGAGTCAGGGAATGGAGGAGTGACAATCTGATTCTAGCTACAAGCTTGTTTACAACTTGTGTTGGAGTTAAAAGGAGGGGGAAGAGGAGGAGTAGAAGGAGGGGGAAGGAAGATCATATGATCTGTGTTTTCCAGAGTGCCTGCTCTCTGCAGTTTGCTGCAGCCTGGGCTGTGTGTACCCATATATAAAGCTCCGTGTGCGCGCGCGCGTGGCAAACTCAACCATGTTTTTTTTATATGCAGTGTTTTGCCACTGCAGCGAAGCCAGAATCTGAACTGCAGAGAAGAAGGCAACACCCACCAGGGTGGGTTTTTTTTAAGCAAATCCCTTTTCTTCTCCTGCCTATGAAAAGCAATCCAATGACTTTTTTTTCCCCTTGTGGTGTTATTCTTCTTAAATTTGTAGGATGAGTGCCAGAATCCCTGCAGCTGGGAGGAAACCTTCCTCTTTTCAAACAGTATCTTGGCTTTGACAGCTCACAGTCAGGTTGCTGCAGGAGGCATGAGCGAGCAAGGGAGGGAGGGAGGGAGGGAGGGATCAGCTGGTTATGAAGACATGTCTGTTCTTAACTCTCTGATGTACAGTGCACCTTGGGATATCTGGATGTCATATTTTTGTTTCTCCCTTTTGTAAAAGAATTGCATTTTCATTTCTAGACCCATCCTCCAGTATCGTTCCTGTATCACAGTACCTTTCTTCTCTCTAATGGAGAGATAAAAGGGAAAAGCATTCCCAAACCACCTCCCCTCTGTACCTCGTGTATCCCATGTCCTCACATACAGCCTGTGCTTCATCCAGAAATGTAAACATCCTAAAATGCTTTCTTGCTGTTTAAAGGCACTGGTATAAATGCACCCTTGTGTACCGGCATGTGACTCCTCCCCAGGGTCTGGGAGGAGTTCTACCTCCAGGCCTGGATCTCACATTTCAGGAAAATTAGTCTTCTGAGGGGTTTGAGGATTCAGATTTGCTTTCTTGTCTTAGAGTTTGTATGGTAGAGACATGACACCCACCTTTTCTGGGCAAGCGTGACCCCTAAGAAATAAACATGCTGCAAGGACCATTTTGTGATTCTTTCAGCTTCCACAGTGGGAGCATTTTGGTTGCTTCTCCCTAGTGTCAAGTGCAGCTGTGCTCTTTGGGAACCAGTTTTGGAGTTGCCTGCTAGGTGGGTTCAGTCCTTTCCTGAGCATCTGATTCCTGTGACAGCCGTCTGTCTGTCGAGGAGGGAGCTGGGGCAGTGAGTGGCGCTGTTCCCAGGCTACTTGGGGAGCACGGAGCCCGTTCGGAGCAGTGTTGGTGGCCCTGCCCGCGGTGCAGTTGGGGTACTTTGTATCCGTGAGCTCCGCTCGATAGGAACAACCTGTAGGGGGAGCCGAGCGAGAGGAGGAGGCGTTGGCAAGTGGCCATCGGCTCGCCTCAGGGGCCAGGTACCAACGTGTTTGGTTGAACGGCATCAGTGGAAAAAAATTAAACTCTTAAATGAATCCTTTCGGCTTCAGTGATTAGAAGTAATTAATAATGCAGGTGAGAAAGCGTACTTACTCTTTGAACACTCTAAATTAAGAGAGACCTATTTTTCAGAAAGATGTATCAGACCGTGCCTCATTGTTCCACGGGGTTTGTTGGATTTGAGGGAGTGCTGCAGATGAGACCTGTTTAGGCATGGACTAAAAACAGTTTGTGAGTGTCTGCACAGGCTTTGCACACAGTGTGAAGGGGGCCCTGGGGAGGAAAGTCCCACCCTGTTTTCGTACAAAGAGCCGCTTGATGCTGGGCCCTGCCTGTTTTGGGAAGGGGAGGTGGTGTCTCTGGGAAGCTGGGGAGGGAATGGCTGGGATTCCTCAGAGCTCTCGCAATGTTGTGGCAGGCCCCACCGACCCTCGTGAAGACAGGATCCAGGGCTGCAGCACACTGGTTGCAGGCCTGCAGAGAGAATGTTTCATTAAAATATTGTTTACTTTTTATTCCTTGTGTTTTTCTTCAGATACAGCACATGGGAGCCAGAGGATCATATCTTGGACCCTCGCCTGGTAGTGGCTTATGAAGAAAAGTAAGGGCACATGTTCTTTCTCTCCCTGGACACAGGAAAAGAAATAGTGTCTTTATTTCATTATATGCATAAAGTGCCCCTGTTGTCCTTACTTCAGTCAAAGATGAGATGTATAGCAATGAGTCCTGCTTGATTTTTGTACCCCGGTGTTGATTGAGATGGACAAGACAGGGTTAAAGCAACTTTGATTGGCACTGTGCAGAAAATGAGGCCAAGAACAGGCAGTGTTGGGCCAGAGAACAATCTGATTCAGGTTTTAATCAGGTCCAGAGCTGGACTGGAGTGATGTGAGGTGGGAAGTTTCTCTAACCCATCCTTAATTAGCTGTGTCAGAGAAATTCCCCTATTGCAAGGTTTTCACTCCTACAGGATGCAGTTCTGGGATGTTTTCCAAGTTCACACTGGTCACCATTGGGTTTTAGTGAAGGAAACTGAGGGGGCTATGCTGCAAGAGGTTGAAGTCCCAAGTAGGTTTTATGCTGTGGCCTTTAGTACTCAGTTTGATTTGTATTCCTCTTTCACAGGGAAGAGAGAGACCGTGCATCAGGGTACAGGAAACGAGGTCCCAAACCAAAGCGCCTCCTACTGCAGGTAGCCTCTTGCTCTTCTGTGTATTTCTAACTCCTTAGCTGCTATGCTGCTCCTCTGCTCTCAGTGAGGTGGAAACTGTCTGTTTGCTGTTGCATGGACAAAACTGGAGGTAACAAGTTAACAACATGAAACCAGTGTTTAGGCAGATAGTTTTAACATGTTAGCTGAAGAGCTGGCTAATTTGGCCTTAAAAAAGCAACACAAAATAAAACAGCAACTCTTTCTCTCTGAACTAGGATTTTATAAAGTATGGGCCTGGGTAGTTGCAGGTTACTTGGTTTGTGTGTTCTTTTGATTTCATGTTGAGCTTGGAGTTTCCATCAAGTCAAAGGTGGCCGTTGGTTGGAAGTGGAGTTTCAGCAAGCTTTGACTGTTGCCAAGCGAAGCAGACATTAGGAAGAGCTTAGAAGGCAGCTGAAGAGGGGACAGAAAGTGTTGTAGAAGCAGCACACCTTACCCTAGCTCATCTAGATGTTCAGAGACTGAACAAAGAATATTTTCCTGGTTCCCAGTGGGGAGCCCTGAGTGCATGACCAGATGTCTGCTCTGACCCTTGCTGCGTTGGTGTCTTGGCAGCGGCTGTATGGCATGGACTTGAGGAGTGCCCACAAGGGGAAGGAGAAGCTCTGCTTCTCTCTTGCACGGAGGTTTGGAGGAGGAGACAGTAGCCTGCCAGGGGCCAAGACAGGGCAGGCAGAGTTCCCCGAGAAGACTGGGGGTGCAGTCCTGCCATTCTCTCTCCGGAAGCAACGCAAAAACCAGAAGTACCTGCGACTGTCAAGGAAGAAGTTCCCCCGCATGGCGAGTCTGGAGAACCGAAACTGCAGGCACGAGTTCTTCCTGAATGACGCGGTGGGCCTAGAGGCCAGGCAGAGCCCTGAGGACTGGGAGGCCACGCAGCACACCAGCAAAGAAGGTAAGGCCAGTCACCCTTTGGTGAAGTTCTGGGGCATTTGAAGGATGTTCTGCATCCTTCCACCTTGGTTACATCCGCCTGGGATTATGGTTTAGGTCAGGTCTTCAGAGTAGCCCTTGCTGGCCCATATTACGTCCCTCTTGTTTGCAGGTTTCTTTCTAGCTTGAAGAGCACAGATTAATTGGTTTTTTGGTCCTGTTGCCTCTCTGTACTCTTACATCGCTAATGCCCCTCCCAGTGTTAGAAAACATGCAGAAGATACTGCAAATTTTTCCCCTCTTAAAATTTCCTCCCAATAGAGGTGACATACAAGCATGGCAGAGATGAACTCTGCCTCTGTCCACATTATCCATGTGTTCTCAGCCTGCTGCTTGGTTTGAAGGACTTTGGCTGGCAATGGACAAGCTTGGACATCAGGACTCCTCTCATAGTGCTGCTTTAAGAAGCATACAGGAATGCTGCTCTGAACTCACAATGTACTCCCCTGCCCCCTCCTTCCCTTTCCTCTCCACACCCCTCTAAAGCCTCTTGCTACAGAGCTATGTGAGAAGGGGAGAGAGAAATGAAGTGAGGATGGTAACTCCTGCCTGATCCCACTGAGTAGGCAGCATGAGAGTAGGCATGGGAGATGTCCAAGCACATTTGGCATTTTGGGGAAGGATACCAGCATCTTGTGCAGGAGGGTTGTGGGATGTGTGTGTAGCTCTCAGTTACCAGGGAAACTCTATCCCTGCATTATTAGAGTTTCTGAAGGCGTAGCTTTCCTGAGGAGTGGAAAACCAGGGCTTGTGCTGCTTGTAGTAGCTAAGGGAATCCTGTTACTCCTTGCTAGGAGTAGCTGTTAGCCAGGCTGGATTAGCCAGGATCTTAGGGAGAGGGCTATGTTCTGGGAATCAATGCAATTCCCTCCTTTGTGAGAGAGTCTGGAATGGTGCTCAGAATCCAGGGAGGCAGCAATGGGAGTAGTGCAGAGGAACATAGTGTTACATCCTGGCAGTGAGGAAATGTGTGGGGCTGTTCTCCCCAGAAGTGTGGGGCACTAAAGCACTTGGGGATCAGAAGAGTGAGTGGCACTACAGAATGGTAAAACTGTTTTTGTTCTCCCCTTGACGCATGGCCTGCGTGGAATCCCAGTTACTGTTAGGGAGAATTGGACTCTTTCTAGGGGGAAAGTAGACACCCCAGGTGTTTGAGACAGAAGCCAGGTTGTTTGCCCAGGCTGGGACAACCAGGTGTATAGTGGACAGGTAGAGTGACAGGGAGAGGGTGTGTTTTCCTTCCTGTCTATTTACATGGCAGTCTCTGGGGGCTGTGGGGAGGTGAGCCTTTGGGTGCCAGAGGGGCTGATAATTATTCTTACAGTGAGAAAGTGCAGGGGTGCTTTGGTCTTTTGTATGGAGCTGTCTGGGAGCAAAGGAGGCATCTGAGAAAGGAAGAGCAGTTTCTCCATGGAGCACTACTGAGGGATTTCTGAGAGAATCACACCCAGGCTGCATTGCAGGTGCAGTACGAGGCAGACCCTCCATGTTGGCTCCCTTTGACTCCCCTAGGATTATCTGAAGAGTGTGTGTAAGAGATTTTAATTTTTGCCTTTTCAGCAGGGTGAGCTCAAACCAGGGTGAGTGTGCTTTGCTGACTCAATCTCTAATCAAATTAGAGACTGAGATGGGATGAGAGGTATTGGGGAACTGTGGATGATTAGATGAAGTCGGTGGTTTTACAGGGTCTTTTGACCTCTGCGTAGGCTGCTCTGATACCACTGTGTGTCTGGACACCCGATCCTCCATTTTCCCTTTGCCTCTGAGGGGAGGGCTTGCACATGTTCTTTCTTGCTCTGTACATGCAGATTCAGCACAGGCTGATTTCACCTACAGTTTGTCAGAAAGGAGACCCTTTTTCCATCCTTCCCTTCCCTCTCTCCTTCCTCCTTTCTTCTCCCTCACCTTCGCTGTTTCACTAACATGCTCTTATGTGCCTTTCTTTCTGCAGCAGATGTGGATGCCAGTCTCCCTTGGATCCCCACTGTGCCCCCCAGCGAAGTGACAGTGACAGACATCACAGCAAACTCCATTACTGTCACTTTCAGAGAAGCACAAGTGGCTGAGGGCTTCTTTCGGGACCGGAGTGCGCAGTTCTGAATCTCTGTTTGCAGTGCTCCCCAAAACCAGTGCTAGGGTGGGGCTAGGGAAGGGTTACATTATCCCTTAAGAGAAAAAAAAATCCAAAATGTCTCCTCTTAAAATGTTTACAGAGACCTTTTTTTTTTCTCCTTTTTCCCCTTTCAGACACGCAAAAAAAGGGCAGTGTAGGGGGTGTGTGTTTGTCATTGCTTTGTCCAGCTGAAAAACTGACAGCCCTTTCCCTGGCAAAGACTCCCCTCCTTGATGTGAAAGCAGCAAGCTGAACAATTTGCCTTTTATCCTGTCAAGTGGCAGCAGCTGCATTTGTGGGGAGAGGGCATGTGGAGGTGGAAAGAGAGCTGGATCTCTAGCCTGCCGCCTTGTTCTGCAATTGATATCCCCTGGATAAAGATACATCTCTGTACATTGCTCTTCCCACCTTCCTCCTCCCTCTCTTCCTGCAGCAGTGAGAGGCGATGGATCCTACCTGTGTAGATAACTCCAGCCTGTTCAGACTTTCTCTCCAGTGCTGTTTTCCCTGTGGCCTGCTGTCAGGACTTCAGAAGCGTATTTGCCTGTCTGTGGTAAGTCAGTCTTTGCAGCACGGGTCCGCATAGGCAGCAGAGCTTTCTCCCTCTGATTGTTGATCATGCAGAAAGACTGAAATGCATCTCTGAAATCCAAATTGGCAGCATAAATTCAATTTGCCCTCATTAAAAGCTCAGAAAGCCAGCATAGTTGAGACATACCATTCTGTATATGCTAAACAGGATCTCCAGGCTTGGCTCTGCTGCGTGAGGAATGCGCTACGGAAAGCGGGGTCTTCTTACCCTTTGCCAAATTCAGTATTAATAACAAATCCTGCCCTGAATCTGTGGTAATAAGTTGGTTGAAAACTGACTCCTCTCCCCTGGGAGGAGGGACTAATAGGACAACTGAAGCATTGCCTGGCACTGCAGAGATATCCAAGATACTGGCACAGGCCCAGGACACGGGAATTGGACAGAACTGAGCTAGAAATGGACCCTGATTACCATCAAATTCTGTTCTTGGATCCCATAGAGAGATCCAAGATAAACAACATGTGGGGAAGGCATGTATTAGATTTGAGGAAGGGAAAAATTCCTAATTCTTAGCAATGAGAATTCTTGAATCGTGCTGCCTGAGTGTTACTCTTCCATGACTCCAGTCTCCTCACAGTATCTGTGATCCTGTACTACTTTACTGATAGGAACTTCCCCTTGGAAGGCTTAAAAATCTTTGCCAAGGAAAGCGGTCTGCATTTCAATAGACCTGCCTGATCTTGCACTTAAAAATGCCTTGTGCTGGACTGCCTGTGACACTTTGAGGTTTTTGAAGAATTGCTGTATTTTAAGTTGGTAATTTAGCATAGCATCTGTTCTTGCACATGCATGTTCTCTTCCATTTTTAAAAGCAAATTTTATTTAAGTAACTTAATTTTTTAAATACAGACCTTTTCCAATGGAAAACAAGAAAAGTAAGGTAGAGTCTAAAGTGGGAACTGCAGGACAGAGTGCTGCAGGGTGACATTGGCTACTGTCATGATTACTGTCCTTAAATACTATGTTTCCTTACTCTACCCCACCTGAAGCATCTCTTAGCTGCTGTATTTATTCAAAATGAAGCTATGAGCCTTCTTAGCTCTGAGATAAAGACACCTGTGGAAATTCTCAATGTGTTTCTTTGAGGGCCTTGGCTACTGGCCTGCAGAATTTGGGAGCTCTAGGATTTCTGGTCCTCCGAACATCTACTTACTATAAAGTGCTTGGACTGCCACTGTGGGTTTTTATTAGAAGCAGTTTTTACCTCATTTAGGATATGGCAACTCAGTGTAGATTTAGGATTCCCCTTCCATCTCAGAGCTGTTTGAGCAGGTCTGTCTTTCATGCCATCACAGCAGTTTCAGGATCGCTGGGAAGATCTTGAGTTTCTGGACTGGCCTTTTGTCTCTCAAAGAAGTAAGATGAAAGTTTTATTATGGAGAAATCTGAGAGGGTGA
>VZRX01013117.1:79489-99142 GCA_013398075.1 Notiomystis cincta | reverse complement strand
GGGTGGGTGGGAGGAGGAGGAGGAGTGTTTCACCTCTGCATAGGATGGCAGCTGAAGTTTCCAGTTCCCCTCTGACAGACTCAGCATCTCTGCAAGATGTCGTAGCATCTCTGCTTGCTTGCAAAGAAGAGCGAGGAAGGTAGTCCCTAGGGCAGGCCCTCTTGCTCTGTTTTCACCTGAATTTTTACCTTCTTTTTTTAAAATTAAGAACTCCAGTAGCTGCGTGACTGTTATGTGAGCTCTATCAATGTATTAATTTACAGATGAAATGTCTTGCTCTACTCCCCTTCCCCTCCAACTGTCACAATCTCAGACTTCAAATGAGCATAGAAAGAACACACCTTTGTACAGTTCAGACAGATGAGCAAGTCCACAGTTCCCCTGGATTTTTATTCTGATATGAAGCCCTGGAACAGCCAGTGTGGACCCTGTAGTAAGGCATCACTATCACCAAGTCATCCTGTGGCTTTGGGCAAGTCACTTAGGCTTTGTGTTTGTTTCCCCATCTGTGAAACAGGTTAATACTTTCCTTTGCCTGGCAGCAGTAAGAGCTTTACTCGAGTCAGCACAGCACTTTTAACTGCATGAGCACTGGAAAGTACAGGGAGGGGTAGGGTGTCACCTCTTCTCTGCTTTGAGAGGGCATAGTGAAGCACACAGAAGAAATTCAGGAACAGGCGTATTCTGATGCTCTGTGTGAAACCCAGGGGATCGTGGTAATCCTTGGAAAGTCCTGCTGATGGAACTGTCCTCCCTTGTTGCCTGTTTTTCTGCTAACAGTGCTCTGTATCTGCAGCCTGAGAATTACACACATATCAGATATGTGCTACCTCCTATGCTGTATTCAGGGAAACCAGACTAGTTGGCTTTCCTCTTTCTGGCAGCCATTCATTAAATGTAACCCTTGTGTTTAGATTTCCAGCAATGCAAAGGAACACTTGAAGGGAAAACCACCAGCTTGAAATAGTTCTCTGCCTGCATTAAAAAATACTGATCTTTGTACCACCTGACACTGTTCAGAGCTGTAGAGAGGTGACTCTGCTATGTGTAATCAGTTTCTTTTATTTTTGATTCTGAATGTGATATGGCCATATCTCTTGCCATATCACTCATGTAAAAAAAAAATTACTCATTTTCACTCATTTAAAAACCAAAACCAGCCCTGAACTCAAAACTTACTCATTGCTTTTCTTTTCCCCTTACCCTTTAAAACCCCCCTAAACTTAACATGAATTATTCATCAGCATCCTTTGAATCACATCCGTGATACGTTTCAGTGGCACATCTTCCTTCTGCCAGCTCCTCAAACAGTAATGGAAACCTGTAGGTTTGCAGAGCTGGCTCAGTACTTTGTAGAAGATGAATCGTGATAGGGAGCAAGATCAGCTCTCCTGAAGGCTGGTGCCACGTTGTGGGAGAGGCTGGCAGGGCACAGCACTGCCACTGCTGCTTGGTTTGCACCTCTGGGAAACAGAGCTGGTGGAACTCTTAGTGCTCTGACTTGCTGTTCCTCTGTGACTTCGAATCCTACCCTAAAAATAACATCCCAGACCAGGCAGAGAGTAGTAACTCTGTCTGAGCCAGCCCCATCTGAACTTGTTTGAGCTCTGTTCAGGCAAACCACAATCAACACAACTGTGGCTAGAGTTACAACAGAGACGGTGAGACGATTTGCAACTCAGTTCTTCTGACCCCCAAAGATGCACATTTGACCTCTTCCAGCCCCACAGCACCGGTGCTGCTGTGGGAGGAGTGGGATTGGCTTCTGCCTCGTGCATTACTAACAGTATTTTCAGTTCTTTCAACTGCAGAATCTCTTGCCAGTGAGAATTTCGGAAGCAGGGGAAGAAATTTGATTCTTGTATCCCAGAGGGAGTATTTGGAGTTGGCAGTTAGAACAATATTCTTTTTGATCTGTTAACTGAACAGATTAGGCCTGGATGCAATGATATTTAAGTAGAAATCTGGCCTAGGATTGCTTTGATAGACTAGTCTGCTCCTGACTTGGTGGCTTGCTAGGATTTTTCATGTGTATCAGTGCTTAAACCAAGGTTTCTGAGTCTCCAGAATGGCATTAAAATAAGTGCCCTGATATGCCACTCAGTATCTTGGCTCATGTGGGTGTTTTAGCTTGCAGCTGGGACTAGGTTTATCCTGGGATTAGTTCTCAAAAGTTGCAGATAGGCACCCAGGGGGATTTGCAGAAAGCATTCCAGCAGGTTAGTGGCCCACGCCTTTGGAAAAGCTTTGAAAAGCTGCATCTTTGACCACCTGCTGCCTTTGTAAGAGAGGCTCCTGTTTCTGAGAGCTGTCTAACACTTGCCCTTTCGATCAGACTGCAGAGACAAATCACAGTCCAGGCTTTGTAATGTCACTATCAAGATGGCCAGTGTTGAAAGCGACCCCTGCAAACTTCAACTGCAAAGTTTTGGGCAGGAAATGGGTCTTTATCCTTTGCATGCTAGGGGCAAACTTTCCCACAGCTGAGCTCAGGCTTGCCTGGAGGCTGTGATTCTCGGGAGGCTGCTGCTGTGCTGCAGCCTTGTGCTGAGCAGCACAAGCTTGTGCTTGTGCAGCCTTGTGCTTGGATGGGAAGCGGAGTCCTTGGTCTGAAACGGGCAGCGCTGAGTGGAGGGCTCTTACCTTATTTCTTAGGTGTGTGGCAGAAGTCATCCTTGAGGGCAGGCCCTTCAGCATGGACGCTGGGGTGAGATTAGAAAGAGACACAGCACATGCTGCAGTGATCTTCCTCTCTTTTCCTGCTGGGTTTGCTCTTTTTATTTCACTTTTTTCTCTAGGCGCTCTGCTGTGTGGAATGCAAACCTCACCAACTCGTCTAATAAAGTCTAGCAAGTGCTATTCAGAGACAGAGCCCAATCTGCAAGCTCAGTGGGTGGCTGGCAAAGACCCCTAGTCGGGGTGGCCATAAATACTAAGGTGACAGGAGTGAAGAAGGTTAATGGGAAGGAAGAAGTAAGGGAGAACAAGAGTAAAGGGATTCTTAGTAGCAGAGTGGGGGAAGAAGGGGCTGAGCAGCGTGGTGCTCTGTCATTTTGCCCTTTCTTGAACTCCAAAGCTGGAATTGGGTTTCTTTTGATCTCCTCCCTGTTCGTAAATTATCCTGAATAATTTGAAAACAGGCCGTTCCCCTTTTGTGGCATTTTGTTCCCAATCCAGAGAGAAACTTTAGTTTATGGCAGTGTTGCTTGGGAGAACTGTGCTATGAACTGGCTTGCTTTTGCCTTGTCACTTGGAAGACTGCAGAAGAAAGAGGGTGATAAAAAGGCAGAATGGCAGCCAAAAAGGGGAAAGAAGAGCTCTTGCAAATGCAAAGACTGTGGGAATGCAGGTGGAGAATAAGAGACAAAGCAGAGCCAGTAATTTATGAGAGCGTAGCGCTACTACGGTGCAGCACTACTGGAATTGGCTAGATTTTGAAATAATGAACTGGAAATCCATTGCCTTACAAGGTCTTTGGTTTGTTTTTTTTCTTCCAAATTGGAGAGATTTTGATACAAATCAGGTAAGAGAGGCCTTTCTAAGCACGTGTCTGTGTACGTGCTTTTGTGTCTGAGTGCGTTAAGGGAATGAATGAACAAATATGCTTGCTGGGCCTCGAGGGACACTTACTCAGAAATAGTAGGGAATGGGGGAGATACACTAGTTCCCAGGGGCAGCGAGGGAGAGCTGTACAAGATAAATAAAGGTGATACATATCCCAGACGGGAAGAGGGGGAAGGGAAGCAATCCCAGCAATTGGCTTGCTATCATGACTGAGCACTGCAGCAAGCCTCCAGAAGCTGCATCCTGATGTAGGCTGAGCTGTAAGCAGAGAGTGAATTACTTCGTATACATGCTGAGTACCTCTTCAGCAAGTGAGCACATCCTGCGGGTGAAAGCAGCAAAACCCAGAGAGGTGGGTTCTCTTTGGAAGACTTGGGAGCCGAGTAGCAAGCTCTGGTGACACAGCTGAAAGGATTCAGGGGGTTTGTTTTTCAAAGACCTTATCCTCATGTGGCTTGTGAATGTGATCGAGGAATGGATCCGTAGCGGGGAGAAGTGCATTTCCAACAAATAAAATGAAATGTTAAGTCTTCTCCAAAGCAAAGGGAGCAAGTTACTTAATCTAAAGTTGGAAACGGGAAGGAGAGCCTCTGTGCTGTCCTCTGCAGTGAAGGGACGAGTTCATATAGGTGATGCCTGAATAAACCTGATCCTGTGGTAGGAATACTGAGCTTCCCAAGTGAGAAAGCTCTAGGGGCTGGTCTTAGATAAAGCATCTGATACGATTTTTCTTGAAACCTTACCTGGAAAAACAATCTCAAGGCAAGCTGAATATTTGCATAATGCTCTTTGGAACTTGCACTGAAGCTGGTCACTGGGGATAGCAGTGTAGCAGCAGGGTGGACAGTTGGGCCCTAACTTACCCTCTGTCTTAATAATCTGACCAAACTATCAATGCTGCATGTAGACTACCTGGAGACTACTGAAGCTGGAATTTAATAAAGGCAGAAAGCTGAAACGTGAGTTAGAAACAGCTTCAGCCTTGAGAAAGCGTCCCCGAAGTAACTGGAAACGCAGACACACAGCACATAAATGAGACCTATTGGTTCTGGCACACTGGAAAAGTCCAGGCCATGGACCAGGGCTCTGCACTGGCTGCTGTGCCAGCACAAAACCAAGACAGGTCTCTGTGAAAACAGGACAGGAGCTGATTAATGTGTACAGGCAGAGACAGTAAAATCAGCAGGGCTGTGGAAGTGGCCAGGTAGTGACCATCCCATTGTTTAATGTGGCTGATGGGAAGCTTTGCTCAGGAATTTTGGGGTGTATAAGGAAACTGAGGGTGTTTGTGACTGCTTCCCCCACGCTTGTGGGAAGCTGCCTTCTTTCTCTCCTGGGTGATGGAGGCGGTGCTGGTGGAAGGTGGCAATTAGATTTGACTTGGAGCAGAATGGCACAGAGGGGGCAGAACTCCTCACTCCAAGGCATGATTACAGGGTAGGCAGTTAATTTGAAAGATGTGCAGTGTTGACAATAGGAAAGGCCCTGAAAGGATACCTGTGTCTGTCCACTGAAGCTGTAGAAGGATTTCCACTGATGCATCTGTCTGTGCCCTCTTCCTGGCTTCCCTCTCCTGTATTTTGGAATGGGACACTGTGTTGCATTTTGCTCTTGGCTCAGCAGGGGTAAATTGGTGAGAAATGCAAAGCACAAGAGCAGCAATGCTGGAAGGGCTGGCTGTGATGGGGAGCAGGATGAAAAGGAACAAATTTGTTCGTTCAGGCTGTGCTGGTTTGTAATGTCAGAAAGCAAACTGTAGCTTGTCCTTGCGTCTGCCATCTGCTTCAGGGGGACCTGTGAAGACATGGAGCAAGCACAGCCCTAGATGTGCACTTGCCTGTGCCTGTGACCTCCTGACAGGGTCTGCAGTGTCTCCAAGCTGTGTATTGATGAGATGGGATGGGGAAAGTTGATGTGTGGTTCAAGGAGTTCATCTGGTGCTGTTGCTGTGCTCAGGCCTACACGATGCCTGTGACAGAAACTGTGTCTTATTTTCTCAACAGTTTGGGGCATGGAGTAACACACGAGGCTGAGCAAAGAGAAACTAGATGGACATTGGGATGCTTTCTGCTACAGCAGGGGTTTGTGCTGGGAGCCCTTCCCTTTAGCTAGATGGAAACAGCCCTGTTAATGTGCAGAGTCTGTGCCTTGGGGTTGTGCTAACTTGTCTCTGTTCCTTTGTCAGTCAGCTACCACACAGTCTAGGTCCCCATTCAATGAACCTTCAGCCTGTGTTTTCTTGTACAATCAGAGAAGGAGGCCTCATTTTTGCAGTCCTTTTAAAGCCAGGATACAAGTAGTGCTGAAGGCTGTGATCATCCAGTGTTAGTCAGAGAGGAACAAAATGTCTTCACATCTCCATTCTCTGCTCATTCAGGATCTTCTGTGGTTCCCATGGGTATCTCTGTGGGAGAAGAGTGGCTCTGGGTAACAGCAAAGCTCTGGAGCTGTAGGGCCAGGACTTTGAGCTTTTTGTGCAGGGGCTGGCTGGGCCCCTCGCTTAGATCTGTTAGATCCCTGCCTTTACACGCACATTTTTTTCCCCAGGCATTTCTCTGGTAGGAGGCACAGCCTGCAGGGTGACAAAGGAGATGGAGTTGAGTGCTAAGCTCTTAGCTGGCAAGAAGCCATCCCGATCTTGGCGTGTGCAAGGGGCAACGGGATGGAAAAGTTGGGGAGGAAAAGCAGCTGTCGCCTTCTAGCACTGCAGTTCTTGCTGTGCCCACGAGGTGGGGGAAGCTGCTCGCTGGATGGGCCGTCACAGGGTGGGGGCTCGCCTGTCCCCTCCAGGTCTGTGTGACTCCTGCCTGTCACCATGCTGAGAGGGAAGATGAAAGGGGGTTGGTTTGGGCAAGTACTGGGGTGCAGGTGGAAGGATGAGCTATACAAGCAGCAGTGCTCTGATGAGATGTGATGTAAGAATGCACTCTGGGTTTCCATGCCCACAGGTCGTACAGCACCAGCTTACCAATGAAACTGTTGTTCCTGCTGCCAGAAAATGGTCCTGCCTCTAGTGCATGAACCAGGGCAGGTTTTAGCACCAGAAGAGCTTCAAAATTGTTCCCCTGGTGTGGCTCTAGGGGAGGGCTGGCACAGGGCAGTTGAACAGGTGCTATTCCTGCTGTGGTCCAGTGCTAGGTTTCAAACAAGTATGGTGTTCAAAGGGGAAAGTCAGTCTCTTCTTTGGAAATGCAGTTAAATTTGACTTGAATTCCAGCTGGCCTCATCTCTGGCTTTAAACACTGGACCTTGCTCCCAGAGCACAGTAAGGAGAAATAACTTGCTTGTGACCCCAGTTAAATATCAGGTCTCTAAACTTCTTGTGTTTAGTGAAGACCGCTCCACCACACCGTTCTCACCAGCCTCCATCTATGTTCCTCAAGACCTCCTTCTGCCATGCTTTTCAGAGGTGATTCTCATTAGGTGTTACTCGGCCTCTTCCCCCTTATCATGTGCTCATTTTGTAGAGGACCTGGTACAATCCCTATGTAATTTTGGGTGCTGTCTCAGCACTGACAGCCCCAAGTGCCTAGGATGATGCTGGCTTCTCTGGCTGACAGTGTAGGGTTGTGCCCATTGACTGATGATGACCAAGAGGGGCTTTGGACTGTAACCCTGAAACATACCTGGAAGTAGCAGTTTCTCCCTGGAGAAAGCATGTGTCAACAGGGGTACAGCCTAGGGAGACAACAGCTGCCCAGAAATGATACAGTGTCCTGTGCCTGTCTGGGGCTGTGCTGGAGCTATCACCAGTTTGTAGGAGTGTACCTGTGCCTGTCATTGATGTTGGGTATAAATGTGCCGTGATGCTGCCGGTTGGTGCTTGGCTTGAAGTGAGCAGTGCCCGATTTGAGGTCTGGCTGCGCCTAGGCTGCCTCTCTGACCCTGTCTGTTTTCTTTCTCCCCACCACCGCAGGCTCGGGCCCAAGCGGAGGCCCTCCACATTGGGGATGTACACTTTTCTGTCAAGCCTGGGTCCAGTACCTCCTCTCCCAAACTCCACTCCAGCGCCGCGGTGCACCGGCTCAAGAAAGACATCCGGCGATGCCACCGCATGTCCCGGCGCCCCCTGCCCCGTCCCGACCCCCAGAACGGCGGGAGCGTGGGTGGCGGGGCCGGCATTCGTCCTCCTGTCTCGCCCTTCTCGGAGACCGTCCGCATCATCAACCGTAAGGTGAAACCCCGCGAGCCCAAACGCAGCCGCATCATCCTCAACCTCAAAGTCATTGACAAAGGTGGGAAGCCAGCCAACGGGGCCGGCGGCCTGGCTCGGCCCAAGATCCCGTCCCGAAACCGTGTCATTGGCAAGAGCAAAAAGTTCAGCGAGAGCGTCCTCCGCACCCAGATCCGCCACATGAAGTTTGGCACCTTTTCGCTCTACAATAAGCCGTCTGCTGCACCTACCCCCTCTCTGGAGGGCAAGGGGGAGGCTGAAGGCTCCCAGGCAGCCTCCTGTGGGCTCATTATGGGCTCCACCCCCTATGATGCCCCCAGCTCCAGCTCCTCTGGCTGCCCATCACCCACTCCCCACTCCTCCTCTGACCCAGATGATTCCCCTCCAAAGCTGCTCCCTGAGACCCTCAGCCCAGCCATCCCCGACTGGCGCGAGTCGGAGGTCCTCGACCTCTCAATCCCACCTGAGTCGGCTGCCACCAGCAAGCGTTCTCCCTCAGGAGGGTGCAGTGGGGGGCAGACGCCCTCCTTGTCCCTCTCCTCTTCTGACCCGGAGCAGGAGGCCGGTGACTGGCGTCCTGAGATGTCCCCTTGCTCGAATGTGGTGGTCACAGATGTCACCAGCAACCTCCTCACTGTAACCATCAAGGAGTTCTGCAACGCAGAGGATTTTGAGAAGGTGGCGGCAGGCGGTGGTGGAGGAGGCAGCAAGTGAGCAGCCAGGTCCCCCCACTCCAGGGGTGTGGGGGGAGCTCTACCTGAGAGAAGTCATGGTGCGAATGGCTGTCCTTAGTTCTCTCCTTCTCCCCTTGGCTGTCCCTCTGTCCTCACTGCCACCCTTCCTTCTCCTTTCCTCCTGCCCACTTCCTCTTGCCTGGAGGCTGGAGTGTGTCAGTGGGGGTGTGGCAGCACCCACTGTTCCTGGGTGTTGGTACTGCTAGGAGGAGGCAGGGAGGGTTGTGGTGGGGCTGGGGAGTGGTTGTTTGTCCTTGAATGTGGTGTTGTCCAACGGGCGGTGGAGCCTTTGGGCTGAGGGATGAGTGAGCATGTATCTGTGTGCCTGTGCAGGTGGTGAGGAAGGTGCTGCTCTTCCTCAGTCCCCTTCCATCTTTGACAAAAACTGAAGAGGAGCTCCAAACCCTTGAGGGGAGGATGTAAGAGGATTGGAGCTCTTGCCCACGTCCTCCAGACCTTCTCCCACAATGTGCATGCAGACTCTTCCATTCTTGTTTCCCCCTTGCCATGACTACCATCCTGCCATCCTTCCCCTCTTGGCCTGCGGCCTGGATCTGCGCTCTCCTCTACTGTCCTTGTGGCAGTTACTGATCCAGATGCCCCCAGAGTGAGGGGGAGAAAGACAGGTGAAATGTCATGCCTGGAAGGTGCTTGAGGCAAAGCTGGGGTGGTGGGGGGTGCCCCATGCAGCCTGTGCCCCATACTGGCTTCCCCTTTCCTTTGACTATTGGTGCTACCTTGGCAGTTGTGTGGGCGCTTTCAGGTGCCCTGATCCCTCCTCTTCTCCTGCATCTTCCAACCTGTTCAGCTCCTCAGGAGAAAGGGAAGAAAAGAGGGGTCTACTTCCAGCCCATATCTTCCTCCTGATGTTCATTACTTGCACTTGTTTGGGGGAGAGGGACATGAAATGCCTTTTGCTGGTCTTTCCGTGGTGGAAGCGAGAGTGGGCTGTGCATCCATCGTTCAGCCTGTGGGAAGATGATGCCAGCAGCGTGACGCTGCCCCAGCCACATGAGGCTGGTCTCCTGCCTTGTGCAAAACCTTCCCCTGGCCCTCTCTGCTTCCTCTTGCTCCTTCCAGAGGAAGGAGGGGTGGATGCTAAGGCAGGTTGTTTGTTCTTCCTGCTTGCTCTTGCCTCTCCTGCTCCCTCCTCCCTGTGGTGGGTGGCCTGGAAGAGGTTTCCCCTCTGTCTTTTCAGCATCTGAAACAGCCCTTACAACTGTCAACCAAAGGTGCTCATAAGAAATACCTGTCTCTCTCACATCGTATGCATGTGCACTGGATCTCTTCCCCCAAAGCTCCTGTGAGCTGATCTAGAAATTCCTTCTCTTCACCCCTAGCAAGTAGGAGGGAGCAAGACCACAGTTTACTGTTACAGCTCCCTCTTTCCTTGACCAGCTTTGTTCACATCCAAAATAAGCTCTATTTTTTGCCTGCCATTTCTGGCTTGCTCTGTTTCTGTGTGGGTCCTAAGCTTCACGGTGAGAAGCTGTTCCTGTGCTCTCCTTTCTTCCTCTACTTGCACAGGACTGAGCCTGTAGAGGCAGGGAAAAGAGGTGCTGATTAACTGGTGGGAGAGCCTCACCCTCTCAGCCCTGTCCTTGGATGGGGCAGAGGAATGTCACTTCTATATAACATGCTGCAGAGGTGAAAAGGGTGGAAAAACTTCCTCATGCCAGGGCTCATTTACTTACAAACCTGCCCTGGGCAGGTGAACACAAGTGGAATTGGCCCCTCTGGTGCTTTCACACAAGGATGTTCAGCAGCTGCTGGCTCTGAGGAGTACTCTCCTGCAGTAGTGATTTTGTGATTGCAGTGATCTGAGGATAGAAGGGAGGCAATTTGTGGGAGGAAAGTAATATTTGTCTGTCCAAGGGACATTGTCAGGGTGGTAGAGGGATAGACCGGCTTCTGACCTTAATTAGGGCTTTTGTGCCCAGAGCTTGTTTATTCCCTGCCTCCAGGGCCTGGGTTGGTGTAATAAAATCTTTACTGTCCTCCCCACAAACCTTGCCTTGCGGTGGGTGGCATTCCAAGCTGTGGGAAATGGTAAACTCACACCAGTTGTGGTTGGGTGTCTGTGTAGACAGTCTGAGGGGGATTCCAGGTGCTGTTAGCACCACCCTTGGTACACCTCTTTCTGTTTCTTTCCTTGGTTAAAGAGCTTTGTGGACTCTTTGGGGATGTGCTTTCATTCGCAGCTGAAGCTAGGGGCAGGGAGAAAGAGACTTCCCTGATCCATTCACCAAGCTAAGGCTTTCTATAACTTGTTGGACTCGTGTGCGTGTCTGTATTAATACCTGCTTGTATTTTTGTGGGTGTTTTTTTTTTTTTTTTGTTTGGGTTTTCTTTTGCGCATCTTTCCTGTGCCTGGCACACCCAGGGATCCCTTATGTTAGCATAGCCTATCCATTTGACTGCAGCTTCAAAGATGAGCAGTTTGTAGGCATAGGGAAAAGCTCTTTCTTAGGAAAATAGCAAGGAGATTCTTCTCTTTTTCCTCCCCCTTATGAAGAAGTAATCTGTGGCTGAGATAAGAGGAGCTGCCTTGTGTGGTGGACACAAACCGGCCAGTCACTTTAGGTTGTTAAGTTACTGTTTGGTGTGTATGTGGTGATGTGTTTTGTTTTGTGGTATCAAGGTTCTGAAAAAAATGTTGAAGCGTTTAAGTGGGAGATAAAAGGGAACTTTAATAGGAAACTCTTGATGTGTTTTGGCCAAGATGTGTTGCTTGGCAGAATTCTTTTCCCAGTGTCTCTTGTATGGTGTTCTTTGGGGGCAAGGGGCAGGAATTGTTTAATTGAAGGGGTTTTGCCTTTCTCCAGAGTGGCAAGCAAGGGAACTGTCTGTGAAGAGCATAACAGTGGGTCATTGTAGGGACGCTCCGCAAGGATCTCCTTCCTGCGGTGAGGAGATGAGGGGACTTGTTGCAGCAGAGAAGCTCGTGCAGTAGATCCTCTTTGTGGAGGAAGAAAGGAGTATGATCCGGCTTGCAGACACAGCTCACCTGCTTGTGTGACAAATCCCTCCCTGGGTGGGTCACCAGGTGGGAACCAAACCCTGAACCTCTGGATCCGAAATGAGGATCCTGTGCTGTTTTGAGTTAGAGGTTTGCTAACTTGAATGCAGCAGTTGCCTCAAGTCCCCTCAGGTGGACAAGACGCTTGAGGCTGACTAACCTACCTTCATATTCACGTGGGCTACGCTCCTCCTTCTGAATTTTTGCCTTTGCTCCTTAACAGAGATAGGAAAGAAGATTCATCCATGCCTTCTAAAATGGGCGTGGAATTGAGGGAGGAGTTTATTTGAAAGTATCCCCTTCCTTTCCCCATAAACCTTAGAAAAAAAAATCAACAAAAACAGGGAAATATTCTCTGTGTCTGTGCCATGTTTGTTCTCGTCGTCGTGTTTTTAGAGGAGATTTTATGATGGAGTGGAAAAAGTGAAATGATTAGTTTTGCATAAAATAAGAAAAGTTTTAAAAAAAATTTCTACAGGGAGAGAGCGAGAGAGAGTTTAAAAATGAATAATAAATGCAGTGATTGCACAAACTGTAGTGGTATTAGATGGTCCTTAGAGAAAAGAGTATTTTGTAGTATCGAAGCATGTGTGTCTGGGATGGTGTTTGGCTTGCTTGAACTGGAGGGAAAGGCATTCTAGGACTAAGCAGCGATCTCTGAACTGAAAAGGCAAGTTGCATGTTGGAGGAACCCTGTCTACAAACCTTTCCCGTCCTTGCCTCCCAAGTGTTGGAGTGAGTTCCCTTCCCTCCCATACCTCTCCTGTGAGCTAAGGTGGAGTCTCCAAGTGGTTTTCTGGCTGAGCAGCCCTCAGAGATGGCCGGTCTCGTTCTGCCGGTACGTGGATTGGGCCATCAACATGGAAACAGTTGACTTACTTTGCATGCACAGCAAGCTGCTAACGTTTGGGGTTGGCATGTACCTTTCCTGCCAAGTTGCTGTCTCTTCTCTTTTCCATCCCCTATATCCAAGCAGAATTAATCATGGTGGTCTTATTTCCTGGGAAACAGATATGCCTCCCCTCTGTAGGGTTTCTTCACTTCTTCCAATACCAGGTGGGGGGTGGCATTTTTGTGTATAGAATTCACCACATCAGGACAGAAAACTGAGTCCCATTGGTGTGTATTCCAGCACCCCTTCTCCAACAGTGGCCAGATCTTTAGAGGGAAATGAGAGAGCTGCCTTGTGTGCTCTGATCATGTTCCTGGGGCACATGCACCCTCTCCTTGAGGCCAGCAAATGCTGGAAGGTTTTAGGGTGAAAAGGGGAGAGGAACATGCTGACAGGACTGTGCTCAAGTAGGGCAGCCTTCTTCTCCAGCTTCCTTCAGGGTTGTGGGGAGGAGTTGCCTGAACATTCCTTCAGAGCGAGGAGGCAGCTCTTGTGTGCTGGCTTCCCTGTCCGAGATGTCTCTGGTGTTCATTTGGGGTGTGGGAGTGACTGCAGGGAAGGGGGAAACCACCAGATGTTGGTGTCTGAACAGAAGATGGCAGGCAGGGACACTTGAACAGCTTTTCTTCTCTGGGCTTCTCTGGTGCCCATTGCAGTGGCAGGTGACTGATGTCTCGATGCTTCCCATAGCCTGGGCTGCATTTGGGATCTTCTCTCTCTGCCCATCCAACTCTGTCGGTGCTTCCCACGGCTTTCAACTTGGAACAGAAACCTCCTGTTTCGTGCTCTCTCGTCAATGAGCAGCGTGGGACTGGAGGGGCATGAAGCTAATGAGATACAAGCTCCTTTGGGGATGAAAAATAGAAATAGTGTGGTGAGCAGGCCCAGCTGTGGTTGAGCCACTGCTTAAATTCTGTTTTCAAAAAGAGAAAGGGAGCATTTCTCTGTGTCTCCCCTCGCTGAAGTTCCCAGGGAGATTTTGTGAAATAAACAGGAGAAAAAAAAAAAAGGAAAAAAAAAAGAAAAAAATCACAACCACAATCATGGTTTTTACCAGGTAGGAGCTGTCTCTGAGCTGAGTCTTCCTAGGGATATCACTCCCTTCTCCAGCCCCTCTTTGTAGAGGAGGCTTCAGCAGCTCCCAGTGTTTGGAGATTATCGCCTTCCTGGGGACTTCCTGGCAGAAAGAGGTTGCCATGCTTGAAGGATGGTGTCCTGAGTTCCCCACACGTCTGCCCACCCCAGGCCGTGGCATTAGTGGGGCTGCTCAGGAGCAGGTCCTTCTTCCCAGGGAGGTGTAACAAACCTGGAGTGTGTGTTTGGCTAAGTGCTTATTTTCCCTTTTGCTTCCTTCCCCACCTTCTGACAAGACTTTTTCCTCCTTGCCTGGCACATCCTTTTACTCCAATGTCGCTTGCTTTTGCTGCATTTTTCAATTGCCCAATAATCACGCAAGAGCTGGGATCTTATTTACTTCTTATATATAAATATATGAATATAAAAACCTCCCCCCTTTTGTCCCCATCTCACCCACACCACCCTGTGTGCAGCCTGCCTGATCTCCACTCCGAAGGCGACCTGCTGTAGAGGGGTCATGTGGGGTTGGGGATTTGGTGCCTCCTGAGTTTTGTTCCTTCTTGGCTTGCCGTGGTTTCCTGCCAGCTGTGTCACTGCCCTTTGCCTCTGTCTCCCTCGTGCAAAGGGGATGGGGGTGGAGGGGACCATCCTGCTGAGGGTGCTGGCAGCCCAACTCTCGAGGCATTTGCACAGAGATGGAGAGCTCAGTGTCGCTTCAAAAATCCCTGCTCCCTGTCTGTGCTTCCTTCCCCAGGTAACTCCAGAAAGTATCTTCATTTCACCAATGCTTTGAGGTTGAGAAAATTAAGTGTCTTTATTTTCTTTTTTTACTTCTATTTTTGAGCTCCTTCCCCAGAGTGCAATGTGTATGGTTTCTTTTTGGAGGTGTAGATGGCAGGAGATGTTGGAGTCTGTCTCCATCCTCATCTTTGCCTTTCCGTCCTCTGCTCCTCTCACATTTTGCCATTGCCCTGCGTCAGACTGATGTGGTTGGAGGTATTTGCCCCCTTTTCTGTGCAGGGTTGGTCTTGACACCAGGAGCTTCTCCTGTGTTCTCTGTGGTGCATTCTGAGGTGCTCTGTGTCCCACCTGCCTCACCTGTGAGCATGCAGCAGGGCCCTGAGTTCTTTCTTCTCTAAACTTCTTCCAGGAGTGAAGGGAGATAAAGTCAGTTGCCCTTCCCATGGTGGTTGGCTGCCTCTGGCAGCTCTTCTGTCCATTCCAGCTTCTCTGTGGTGGGAAACAAAATGACTCCAGGACCATCCAAAAGCACAGTCCTTGGGGTGAGGGTCCTTCCAGTCCAGGTGAGCTCTGTGCTTTGAGCCCACGCCCTCCAGGCCCTGGCGGATGGCAGTGGGATGGAGGAGTGGATGCCCTCTGCGCCCCTGGGCTGAGTGGAGCTGGGAAGCGGGCAGCAAGCAGCGTGCTGTGGCACAGGGAAGCAGGAAGGTGACAGAACTGCAGCAAGATGCAGTCAGAGTGCTGCCAGCTTCTGCAACCTTCAGATAATGTCTGCTGGGAGGAAAGGGGCACGGTGGGACATGCAGGCAAAGTGTTCATTCCCATTGCAGGGCCCTGGTTCGTTACTTCATTCCTTGTTCAGCTGAGCACTTAGAGCTCACACTAAACCTCTGGAACACGGCTGGGTGGGTCAAAGCACTTGGTGGGGCTTCAGGGCCTCATAGGACTTAGTGGGGCTTTTTCATGCCCCCAAGCAGCTCCCAGCTGGCCCCTGCTCTCTTAGGGATGCTGAGGGTTTCCCTCTGGGCAGAGCAGCAGGTAGGTGCTCTTGCACAGGTAGGTTACTCTTCAGCTGCCCTGGAGGGAGCCTGCTGCTTCCAGCCCCCAGCTGCAAAGCAGGGGCAGAATCTTAGGTCAAGTTCTCAAACAGAACAAAAAAATTAATAGTTGTGATGACTTTTTTTAGAAAAGAGTTGTCATGCCTGGCACCTCCCCCAAGCAAATCAACTCAGTGTGCTGTCCTCCTTCCTCTTCTCCCCTGTGCCATTAAGCCTTGTACTCTCCCTAAGAATAGAGGAGACTCTCTACTTTGGGATTTTTTCCCCCGTTTGTTTTCTTCTTGCATAGAAAGTTGTCTGCTGGTGGTGGAGGACAGGGGCCTGCTTCATCTGTTCCTTCCTTTCACCTTCCCCTGTGCCAAGCTTAGGCTCAAATGCTGCAGACTCCTGCAAACACTGCACTTGGAGCAGGTGAGTGACCCCACTGAGTTCTGTGGTACATGGGTGCTTCAGATTCTGCCTGTGCTTGAGCTTTGGCAGCATCAGAGCCCTTCCTTTCTCTTGGAGAAGGTCACCCCTAACTCTAAGAGTGCTGATAGTTCTGGTGCAACCCATCTGTCTCTTCATTTCCCCTCACTTGGCATACAGAGTGAAGGTGGTAATTTTTTTTTTAATTTAAAATAAACCTAAATATGTATCTTGTAATTTTTTTTTATTTTGAAAAAAAAGCATTTAAGGATTGTGCACGGATGAATTGTATATCTATATATTATTTTTTGTCTTGCAATTTTCATTTTAAATATAGTGTTTGTTCAGTTTTGTTTTGTTTTGTTTTTTAATCCAGTTCCCAGCTGGCTAAACTCTGTCTAGAGTGGATGGGTGGGAGGCAGAGCCACTGGAGGGGTGATTGAATCACCCCTTCCCTTGGTGCTTCCTACAAGAAACTGGTTTGCTCCAGGTTTGGGGGTGGGGGTTGTGCTAATTACTCTTGTATTCTTGTACATTTTGTTCTTTCTGCTGCTCTTGAATATTGTATCAATGCCAGAAATGGGGAGTTAAAAATTAAAACAAAAAAATAACCCCAATAAATTGTTACATTCCAAAACCTGTTGTTGTTTTCCTCGGGTGGGCTGTGACTCGAGCTTTGGGAGCAGGGCTATGGAAGTGCCTGCCCTGAGCCAGTACAGATCAGCTCTGCAGTCAAACACAAGTGCACCTGTTACCTTCTTGGGCACCAGGGATCAACCCTGGTCTGGTCTTTGGACCTTTCTGGACACAGAGAAGCTCCAGCAAAAGGCAAGGGAGTATTCTGGAATGTTAAGGGAAGAGAGGGAGCACTTGGAAAGGCCAAGCTGTAGCAAGTGCAACCTGAACGCCCTCTTCCCAAGTGCTTTGGAGAATCTCCCATGGGTCTCCTACATCCTTTTCTTTTAAGAATGAAATTAGATTGGAGTACAACCTAGCACTTGGTGGCCAAAAAATGCTTTAGGCTTTTTCCAACTCCAGAACGTGCTTAATGGCGCTTTCTGGCCAGCTGATTTAAGAAATATGGTGAAAAGCCTTCTCCCTGTGTGCAATTGAAGCCACTGAGTCACTCCATCACTGTCTAGCCCGCAGCAGCTGCATAAAAAGGCTCAGCTGAACTTCTGGGGGGAAGTGCTGGTGGTGGGAGATGTGATGGGGCAAACGAGTGGGCTTTGGGCAGAGATGCCCTTCAGGCAGGAGAGAAGGGCAGGAAGGCACTCCTGGGTACTGGGAAAGGGCAGTGCCTGAGCACAGCTCCAAACAAAACACCCTCAGGGCTGCCCCTCCAGCCTGGAGGGGAGAGCTTGGGCTGAGCTGGGCGTTCCTTGGAGCCAGTTGCTGCCTTGAGACACTTCTGCAGTGTCTGAGTTTTGGAAAGCCACAGCACTACTCCAGCAGTGACATAGCTGGCAGCAGGGAATGCTGCCCACCCAGGCCAGGCACAGCCAAGGTGTCATTTGTGTCACCCCATCAGGCTCTCCATCCTCCCTTGTCCTTGCACCCTGGTTTTGCTCAGAAGCCAGTGGGCTTTTGGCTGGATTCAAGAACACCAAGTGAAACCAACTCTCACCCATGCTTTCTGGAGCAGGAGGAAGGCTGGAGAGACAGACCCCAGCCTGACTGAACACATCCAATGGGATCCTGCACTGGTGCAGGCAGACCCAGTAACCAGTGCAAGGTGATGCAAGTCACATCAGCAGGGCTGAGAAACCTGGAAATGAAAGAAGCAGGATTTCCATGCTGTGTGGAACCAGCAGATCCCCAGGCAGCATGGGCTGAAGGCTCCTGGTCTAGGGAGATGGTGGAGATGAGTCTGTGGAGTGGCAGTGGCAGAGGAGCCCTTGCAGCTCCTGAGCTGGGTGATAACCTGGGAGGAGGGAATACCTCAGAGGCATCAGCTTATCTTCCCCTCAGGAAAGGTTTCTCCCCTTCCCTCGCCCCAGCACCCTGCTGGCCTCAGCATCATGAATGGGCCAGGGTTTCGTGCTGGCCAGGATGGAGCTGCCTGGATCCTGTGGGGAGGGTTGGATGCAGGGCAGTTTTGGAGCAGTGGGTGTCCTTCCCCTCAAGCCAGCAGTCCATCCCAAATGTCCCTCTCACCCAGGGGGTACAGCAGGGTGACCCCTTGTCCTGCCCTGCCTGCAGCGACCCCTCGGGGACAGCTGCCAGCCCCAGACACCGTTTGGGTGTTAATTAGATGGAAGAAAATCCCTTAATTGCTCATTCCTATCCCTCTGGGCTGAATCCATGAGCTCTTTTAAAATCCAGTTTCTGTCACGAATCCTGTTCAAAACAGGAACCAAAAAAGCCCCACATTGCCTTTCCCCCATCACACGCAGGAGGGCAGGGTTTCGGCAGCACCGCGTCCTTGCAGAGCCGGCTGCCCACCGAGCATCTCTGAATTGTTATTCATGGGACAGGGAGGCTGCTCTGGCTACTCACCAGTCTGAGTCATCACCCCCTGTGAAAGTCTATTTTTGTCACCTCTTTGTCTCTGGGAAGAAGTTGTGGTCCCTGCTGAGGGACAGGTCGGGACCGTGGGAGAGGTGAGCCCTGCCCTGCTGCGATACCCAACTCTTCCCATCCCAGCATGGGTGAGTGGGGCCGGGCTGGTGCAGAGCGGCTCACCCTCCCCCTCACTGCCAGAACGGCATCAGCCAGAGGTATGAACATTGCCACCACGATCCTGCAGCCTTTGGTAACAAAATCTGGATGTTCAGGACAGCGCAAAGTCCCCAGGACAGCATCACTTCCCCTGGCAAGAAGCTTTGCGGAAGCGTTCGGCACTTTTTTCCACAGGGTTGCAGATAAAGGATACCCCTCCCACCGTGATCTGCACACTGTGGGGTAAGGTGGGCTGGTGCAGCACTCACACGAGTTCCTTTCAAATCCACTCCTGCCAGGGTGGGCATGCAGCAGGCAGGGGGTGACACAGCACAATGGATCAAGGGACAAGCAAGGGACAGGTTGGAGGCAGGTGGCCTCCGCTCATGCCACGAGCTGCAGGCTTCTGTTTCCTTTGTGTCCCACACCAGAGCCCACTCGTCCCAGCACACCGAGCACTCACCCCCAGAGCACTCACTGGCCTCCCCACCAGGGCCTGTTGCTTGGGCTTTCTGCACAGCCACCAGCTCAGCCTGCTCCATGTCCAGCTCCACTTTTCCTCCTCATTCCCTTCGTGACTCCCTCTTCCTTGACCCTCCCCACCACCTTACAACATCACAAGTCAGGCAGGTCTCTTGCTGGCTCCAGGGTGAGGGTTTTGAGGGGCTGGGATACAATGCTCTCTGTGGGGAGAAAGGGTGATGCACCCTGTCAACAGCCAAATTTGAGGAGTCTGTGGAAGCTCTGGCTCCCTTGCTATCCACTCAAATATGCCTGGGGGGAAAGAAGGTGTAATCTTTACCGTTGTTTCATACCCAGCACTGGAGCTGTTTTAAACACATGCTCCTGCTTCCCTGCTGGCTAGGAAAGATTTCCTTCCATTACTGAGTAGAGCTTGAAATTGATTTCCCTCTTCTGCTCCTCTTTCCTCGGCAGGGCTGCATTGCCAAGGCCTGAGTGTGCCTGGGGAACAGGAGAGGGCAAGGCACAGCTTCTGTTGGAGCAAGGAGAAAGTGGCTGTCTGAAGTGGCTCGATTTTGACAAGTTCAGAATAGAGTGGTGGTGGGGGAAGATGAAACGTGTGTCTATTTCCCCAGTGGTTAACATGGGCGTGTGGGGCACAGGGTGAGGCATCCACGGCAGCTCTCTGCAACAGCCCTGTCTGAGGTGGGAGAGCAAGACGGCTAGGAAGTTTGCTAGTTTAATTTTTAGGAGAAAGGCAAGGAGGAAAAGCCCCAAAAGACCATCACAGGGAATGACTGATTACGAGGCTCTCACCCTCGGGGTATCAAGGGGCCCTTTACTTCCAGCCTAGGCATCTCGCA